>JAODAL010017810.1:0-76588 GCA_025379985.1 Phyllomedusa bahiana | reverse complement strand
CAAATAATTTGTAAATCCAAAATTGATATCTCACCTGACGAGTTGTACATTTAGGGTACAATCATATGACAACGTAACGGGGAGAAGAAATGAACCCACGGATCATTTTAAAGGGACCCAGCCCAGTGGGGGACCCCTTTGCGCACTCGGGGCCCCACAGTAGCGGAAAACATGGTGAAGTGGTTTTTACGCTACCCGTGGACTAAACTAAAAAAAACTGAAACCCAAGACACTTGGGCACGCCCCAAAAGATAGTGTCATATAAATAATTTATTAGATAGAAGGAAAAACGGTTTCAAAAATCTATGCTGCTTCACGGATCCCCTGTCAAACAAATCCCGTTCTTTAAAAGCCGCAAAGTGAAGGCGAGGTCAGGTTCTGTTACCATTTAAACATTACTATGTAAAAAAGGGGCAGATACAATTACGAATAAAAATAAGACAGATACAATGGCAAATCAAAATAAATTACTTTTAAAAAACCAAAAAAACTTTTCATAATAAAAAAAAAATATGATACAATTAAAAAAAAACCCTACCTAAAACAAAAAAATAATGTTATTAAACAAATTTATTTCCCATTAATTTTTGGGAGTTCTTTTCAGCCATTAGCACGGCTGTTTTTAAAAATTTAAAAACCCAAAAAAATCTTTTTTTTTGGAAACTTTCGGAAACGGAAAAATTGTTGGTATCAGTTTACGAAATTTATAGTTTACATTTTCTTTCTTTTTGTAAAAAAAAAAAAATGATTCCAAAAGGTTAAAAATACAGAAAGCTCGCATAGGGGAAAATGGATCCGTTTTAAGAGTTTTTGGGCCAGCGTTTTTGCGAATGTCTTTTAAACTTAGGAAAAGCTTTTTTTACTAAAAGTGAGGTATTGTGAAAAATTTTCTACAATTTGAAAAATTTTCCCAGGTTTTAAAATTTTGCTAACATCCTGAATTTTTAAAATGGGAACAAAAAGATTTAATATAAAAAAACAAGATTAGATTTTATTAATAAAAGGTACAAATTTTAATAGAGATCGGTTATAAAAATAAAGCCATTTTTATAATTTTAGCTAAAGGGACCTTAAAACAATTGCCAGGGGGTGAAAACTATAAATAATGAAAACAATAAGCCCACTTCTTTATTTCACCAAGTATGAGGAGAAAAGAATATAATTATGTCCCCTAATATGGGGGAATAATAACGTCCACCCAATAAGGAGATTTTCTTCAACTGTTCAGGGATAATGTTCGATTTTTTTCATAAACAATTATAAAAACAAAGGGACTAGGAGATAGAAGAGTCTATCGAATACCCAAAAGAAAATCTAAAAAAATGAGAAAAAAGGGGAGAGCGGGGTTACATAACGCCCGAAGTAATTGATTTGTTAAAACATTCCACAAGAATCGACGTAAAATATTTTGCGGAAAGTAATTAGGATATTAAATGATTCTGTCTCCCTTTTCCACCTACACCCCACTAACGGTATTAATTTTACGTTTACAGATCATGGTTTAACCTCACAGATGAAAATTTTTAGTTTTCGGGGTGGTCCCCCTTTAATCCTTCACCCTTGTGCAAAAACCCCGTCACGGGGTTTCTTTCTACAAAACAATTCTATAAAATAAACAGATTCTTGCAAACCCCTTTTTTTTAGATCAAATACAGTATTGAAAACACAGCACAATATGAGGAGACTTTTAAATCACTCAATTAAAACATCAGGCACGAAAAAAAAAATTCTTAGGAGGGGAATGTAAGGGAAGGGAGTAGAGAACGGAAAACCAATATAGAAATAAAAAAAGACAAAAAAGAGATAAAACGGAATAAAAACAGCTTAATAAAAAAATTTTTTTATCTTTCTAAATGTTCTAAAACCCCTGACAAAAAATTAGTTTTTTAAAAAAAGGGTTAATTTTTGTCCTGATGTATTTTTGTCTTTTTTGTCTTATTTAAAGATATTCATAAATTCCCCTAGAAAATTTAAACCCCTTACGTAGATTTTTTGCTAAACGAAGAGGTTTTCTAAAAAAATGCCCCCCAAACAATAGAGGAGATGAACCTGGGCGGAAACTTTTTTTAACCCAAGTCAAAATTTTCCCCGGGTCTGGGCAGGGTAATTTTTAAAATGTTTCCTAGATTTGGGTTTTTTAAAAGATTTAAGGGAAACCCAAAAAACCAAAGTTCTATTATCCTAACTTAACATTTAAGGAAACAAATTGCATGAAGGTTGCCCAAAAAAATGATCAAATAGTGGGTACAAAGTGCTGACAAAGGGGGGGGGCTTTGTTTATTAGATTTTGTGGATTCAATAAGGAAGCCTTGAGGACCCCTAGGATAAAGTGATTAGAGGAGGTGACTGAAGAATACACTCCTCTCTAAAAAAGAATTTTGAGTTATTTTTGAAAAGACCCTTTGGGAAGAAAAGTTATTAAAAAAGGGGGAAACAGTTTTTATGGATAAACCCCCAAATATACCACACTTTTATTTTTTATCCAAGGCCCAAAGATGAAAAAACCCCCCCCAGGTCGTCCAATTTCTGGGGTAGATTCTGTTCTATAAAAACTATCCCTTATGTTGACCTGTATTTGAACCCTTGGTCAGTAATTTTTTCATTTTATAAAAGATTCATGTAGTGTTCTTAGGATCTTGTAGGGTTTTGTTGGGGGAAGCGGCTATTTTTTTTAACTTTGGATATTACTTCTTTTTAAAATTTAAACATTAGACATAATTTGGGACTTGCAGCTATTGCATTCATTTAGATCGGAGTTATTTTACCCATGGGTTTAAGCAATTTTATTAGGGTGTTTGGTCTTATTTTGAACAATAATTTTTTTTCCCAATATGGGCCCAATTTTTTTTCAAAAAATGGGGCGTATGGGAACCCGGGTGGCTCCCCCCTTATGCCAACTTGTTTGGGGGGTTTTGAGTTCTTTTTATTTTATCTGATACAAACCCCCTTTTTATACATATTAAGATTTAAGGATATATCGATGATTTTAATTTTTTTATGGCAGATCCTAATACAGCTTTTAAAAAATTTTTGAATACCCAAATGCATCAATGGGGTCTGGGTTTTACTAGTCTATTGATTCTAATCAAATTACTTTTTTAGTCTTTTTTTTTGTGGAAGAAACATATTTTCAATCTAAAAAACATTTTAAGTCCCGTGACTTAAAGGATATCTGATTTTTTAAGTACCTAAGGAATTGGCTGGAAAAAAAACCGTTTGGGCAATTCAGAGTATCCGCAAGAATTGCACGCGGGTAAAAATTTTGACATTCAAGCTGACCGCGTCGGGCCCAAAATTTCAAGAAAAAAAAGGGGTTTCCCCCCATTTTGTAGTTGCCCTTTAGAGAAAAACTAAAACAGGTCCAAAGTGAGTATTTTTTTTGAGTCCCCGAACAGGAATATGGTAAGAAAAAGGAATAGAATAAATTGGGGTTTTTTAAACTTTTAATTCAAAATAAGGAAGTTTTTTTGTTTTTAAATAAAATTGGAAAATTTTATTGCTAGACCGATTTTTAAACCCCTTTTACCCTTTTAAACCGCATGTTAATTCATAGACAAATTCCCCCAAGAATCTAAAATTTCTCCTCCCCTTTTTTAAAACAATTAAGGAATGAAAAAATTTTTCCCCGGTTGAAAAGATATTAATTTAGTTGGATCTTTTTTTTGTAATTCCCCAAATGTAAATGTGTGAATTATAAATAATGACAAATTTTTTCTTTTTCACTAAAAAATATTTTGTATAAAAGAGAGGTTATCTTGAAAAACTAATATTGTATATGTGATTTACGCCCGGGGATAGTATGTGGGAAAAAAAAGCAAAAAACTTTTAAAAGATTAAATAATTCTTACTGTATAAAAACAAAAAAAACTAATATAGTATTTCCCGACATTTCTTAATTCTCAAATTGATGATTTTTCCCCTTACAGTGTTTAAACCATTGGATGATTTCCCTTATCTACTCCTAACAACTACAATGTCTCTTGAACGAGAGTTTTTTTGGGGGTTTTTAAGTTAAATTTAACAGTGCCGAATGGTCTGAACGAACCAAGAATTAATTAGGGAAGATATTATGTTAGATAACATTATTTTTTTCAAGATAAGGAAAATTTTTTATTGTACAATTTTAAAAAATAATTATTAAGTTTTTTTTTTATAGGAATTTATTTTTTTTTGCAATTGTATTTATCTTATTTTTTTTTCGAATTGTATCTGCCTTTGTTTTGACTAGTTTAAAAATTTTTTTAAAGGGAACGAACGCTGAGCCCCGCCTTCACTTCGGGGCTATTTAAAGAAAGGCATTTGTTCTGACAGTGTGATACGAGAAGCAGGGAAAACTTGAAAAAGCGTTGTTCCTTCTGTCTAATAAAATTTTTTTAATGACACATCAAAGGTGGCTTTGCCCCAAAGGCATTTGTTTCTAGTTTTTTTAGTTCAGTCACGGGTAGCGTAATACCCTTTTACTGTTTTCCTGTCGTGCCGAGGGCCCGATGTGCGCGAGGGATCCCCGAGCTGAAGGGTGGCTGTACGAAGTGATCCCTGGGTTCATTTTTCTCACCCGTTAAATTGTCATATGAGTTTTCATAACTGTACAACTCAGTCAGGTGAGGTATACAATTATTGGTATTTACAAGTTATTTGAGTTGTCTACACACGGAGCGCTTCTACTCCTGTTTTTTTCAGCGCATTTGGCGATAATACAGTGTAGCAATCAGTATGTAACATGGTAAAAAAAATAATTCTTTTTTCATCCTTAAATATAGTAATACTGTACAAAATTATCTTTAAGTTTTATTACTTGTATGTGCTGTACATTCCCCACAGCTATCCATTCATTGTAACTCTGATTGCTGTTGGGAATGTGGCATCACCCAGTTTTCCTGTACACTGGATAGACTATCTAGCATCCAAAAAAGGTGGAGGATGTCACATCCTCCACAGCAATCCATTTTTATCATGGGAAAGCTACAGTATGTGCCTGCTGTCAGGGATGTGGCATCTTCTCTGCACCCAGTGATGTCAGGGCAGCATCTCATGATGCTTTACCCTGGCACCACTACTATATAAAGATCTGTAGGCAGGCTTTTTTCTGACTGCTGCTGGATAATCTCAGAGGTCCTAATGCACATTCACCTAATCAGCAGGTGAAAAGGTCTTTTCAGCAAATTCAGCAGAAAGACATTTCCTCCTGTCAGTACACATTAAGGCTACACAGCACAGAATTACCACCGAATTTTCGGCAGTTTCAGTATTTTGAATCCACCAAAACTCTGATGGTACTCTGTGCTGCATAAACAGCAATGAAAAACCCGTGCTGTAGTCTATACAGCGTGGGTTTTTTACCATTGGGTTTAAAATGTGGTGGAAAATTCAACGTTGCATATTTTGTGGGATTCCAGTGGATTGTTGTCGGATTCTTGTACATTGTATTCTTGTATGGGCCAATGGCACAACCGGACACCAACAATGGGTTTTGTGCAAATATGCGCCAAAACCAAGGTCCTTCTGCCGTCCAGCAATGACAAAATGCTGTCAGATTTTGGATGGCATTGTCATAGGCTGTGTGCACATAGCCTAATGAAAACGCCTTAACTCTAGCAACTAGCAGTGATGAGTCACTATGTAAACAGCCCTAGCACACAGTTGTAGAGTACACAACACTCCAGGCTTTGTAATGCTGTTTACTGCTTTCAATACTAATAGTAATTGAAGCAGAGCTAACAAACATTTCCCTCTAATCACTCCTGCTGCTGAGACTGGAAGGAGACAATGACTTCACTATATGCAACCAGATCACACCCACTACAGGGGAATGTTTCTGAGCTGAGCCTGGCTTCAAACAAGAAATGGAAACCTCTAAAGAAGCATTTATGCTATCTGCAGTACATGAAAAAAACTTTGAGATTCTTAGTTCACATGTTTTGATCAAAAAATGTTTAAGCCACCCCCGGCTTACAACGGGATGTCAAGGTGAGTGGTCCTACTCTATTTTTACCTCTCATTTGAGTCAAATTCAGACTTCTCATTTTGGTCGACAGACCTCCATAATACAGAGAGAAAAAGAAAAAAAGCACCAACCTTAAAAGCATACTGCACTGGTCTAACAAACTGTGGAGGTGGGTGGTGTGCAAGAAACCAAAATGGAGACATCCATTCCTCCCTATATAAATTAAAAGCAATATAAGCCAAATGCAACAAATAGTTCTGCACAAAAAAAACATTTCTGAAAAACACAATGTGAACCTGGGTGCCACTTGCATGGTTGTGGCATATATATATACACACATTCCAATACAATTGGCACACCATCAGCCTGGCTTCAAAGCACATCCACTGAGTGATGACAAAGTATCCATTGAAGCAGAGGCAGAAGCATATGATCAATGGACCTTATGTGGTATGCAGGAAGTAGGGAGGAAGGGAGTAAAGGGCTCTATGCCTGGTTTTGCAAAGCAGGTAAATAATTTTTAGTGAGTATCAATTACAAAGTTCAATATAATTAAGTTGTGAGCTCTATAACAAATAAAAGGAAAACCCCTTTAACACCTGAAAAACTGTTAATAGATTTTTACTGTATGTTAGCAATATTCTTATTATCATTATTTCTAAGTATATGTCCACACGACAAAGGACAAAATAGTCATTGGACTCTGCATCCTAAAACCGTGTCGTCCGACGAGTATTCAAATAATATTTTACATAAGAACCCAAGAATTTTTAACTCGATTTTCATTTTTTTGTTGTTGTGTATTTCCATCGGATTTTGAAAAGGTTTTCAGATTCGGTTTTTCAATCGCTTTTGCATCATAGAGTATTATTGTCTTTTTGGATATGTATCCGCATCAAAAAAATGCGCACAAAGATTTCTGATCATATTTCATGCCACCCCATTGACTTCAATAGTAAATTTCCTGTCATTTTCTGGTGAAATATAATGGAAGATTGAGCTTGTTCTAGGTTTCTTGAAAAAATAGCAGTTTTGAAGTCTGTTCTCAGAAAATCCGAGTCGTGGCATCTACAATGAGGACTTTCAATTAAGGTCTATGGCGATGGATGTACAATTATTTATTGATGGTGTTAAAATCCGAATCCACTTGGATTTCCGACTGGAATGCTTGTCGTGTGGTCAGACCCTTTCACTGTAACCCCTATGTAAACCTGATGAACACTATTATAAGTAAATGTGATCCACCAAGATTATTAAGGATGTGTTAGACAAATGATCTGTTATAAATGGAAAAACTAGTTTGAATAGAGCCCAAAGGCTTTAAAAAAATGGATGCATTTATTTTGCATGTAGATTACAAGTACTATACATATATGCGTAAGTTTCCCACAAAATGAGCAAACCAGCGCAGAGATTAGCTTTTAATAGCCATTTGTGACACTAGTGATATGAAATGGTTAAGACTCTCCTGTGTCTAAAAAATAAATAGTTAGCAATATAGAGGAAAATAGGGACAAATGAAAATGCCCTTGGTAACTCATGAATTGCTATTGCTACATTGCCCCAGGGTTGATATGCCACACTTAAAAACTTAATAGTATTAAAGGACTTTTCCCTGCTGTCACACGGAGTTAATTTTTACTGGTAAAGAGAATCCTTATTTATTTGACCCCAGCACGACCACTACAAATAGGATTTAGAATTGATATATTTCCCATTCATGAGTTGGCAAATACCAAATATAATGTTTAGTAATACCAACAAGATAAGAAGCTATATGTAAGTATGTGTATATATATAAAATATATATATATATATATATATATATATATATATATATATATATATATATATATATATATTATATATATATATATATATTTATATATATATACTTATGTACCATATTAAACCAGACTTTTCCACTTTATGTAACACTTTATTTTCCTATGATATCTGTTTATCTGCTGCTTTATATGACTACCACTTATGTGCATTCGATAGCTCTCTTCACATTTAGCTCTTTACTTTTGAGCTCCTGATGAGAGTTTTAATTCTAAGTTTTACTAACATGCCCAGACACAGTTCGTAACTGAGAATACTCATATTATAATACAAATAACCTGAAGCAAAACATTGGGTGACAGCTTCCCATGTCTTAATCCCACTTAATGCATTTTCCTAATCTCAGACTGGAGACTGGCAAATGTCGTCAATATATTTTTTTATTATTGTTACTATTATTATTTAACATTTTACTTACATTTTTACAGTAGCCCAGAGCAAAGCCCACTCAGATTTCATTTACATCCCACTGATTTTTTTACATCTGATTTTTTCAGGTCTTTCCGAAGACAACATGGCTGACTGCACTGAAAGTTGTAGGATACTTGTGATATTATTTTTATAGTTAAGAATAAAATTCTAAACTGTGTCAATAAATATAATTTATGTAATTTCATACATCTTGCATGCTGTGTGCTGAAATTCCAAATATTGGATTATGTGAGTTCTCTTCGTTGGGATTTTTTTTACAACAAAGCATAGTAGTCCATCCACAGAACCTTTTGAGCGAAGTCCAACCCATAGAGCCTAAAAAACTAAACATAACTAAATTAGTAAAGTAGTCAGAAAATGTGAAATCCAGCATCGTTATAATGTTTTGAGGAGTTATTTTTCCTTTACTAAAAACTGTATAAACTGCTGTTTGATGATTCATACCTTATGTTATACAGTATGTCTATGTTTAGTTATTTGAGTACAACTGCATCTTTGCATACTATAAGCTTTATTATCAGAAAATGTAATATATTTTCTGTTGTTTATATAGTGTCAACACATTCCACAGTGATGTACAAAGATTGTCCCTATTTATACCGTATCAGTCAATGTTTCAAATAAGGTTTAAAATATATTTTTTCCCTTTACTATATTTGAATGGCACAATGACCAGTTTATTAGAAATCTTATGAACCTATCCATACTTTTTGCCCTTGTTCAAGTTGTAAACCAGGACCCCAACAGGGTCGCCATTAAGGCAGTACAGCTAGTACTGTTGTATGGGGGTCCCGTTAAACTGTGAAATTAGGGGGGGGCATGCTGCCTCCAGCAGCTACCGCCCCCTTGCTTCATAGGAATGGTAGAAAGAACAGGTCGCAGGCTAGCCGAATTGTATTTGTGTCCCTGCGATGCATATACAATTGAGATGAATGGGGGCCCCTATCTACTTACCTATCTACTGGAGACCCATATTTACGTATCTACCTATTGGGGACCCCTATCTACCTACTGGGGGACTCTACCTACCTACTGGGGGCCCTTATCTACCTAACTACCTACTGGGAGCGCTATCTACCTATTGGGGACCATATCTATGTACATGCCTACCTACTGGGAGCTCCTATCTAACTTCCTACTGAGGGCCCCTAGCTACTTACCTATGAGGGAGAACTCCTATCTAAATATCTACTAGGGACACCTATCTATCTACCTACCTTCCTACTGGATTTCCCTATCTACATACCTACTATGGGACCTTATCTACCTACCTGCCTACTGGGGGCCCCTATTTGCCTATCTATCAACGGGGATACCTATCTACTTACCCACCTACGGGGTGCCCCTTATCTACCTACATACTGGAGGGCCTCTATCTGCCTACCTACCTACTTGGGAGACTCTACCTACCTACCTTCTGGGGGCCCTATTTACTTACCTACAAGAGGGGGTCCTATATACCAATTTACCTACTGGAGGCCCCTATTTACCTATTGACTGGGGCCCTTAGCTACCTACCAACTTGGGGCCCCTATCTACCTACTTACCTACTGGGGGCCTCTATCTACCCTCTGAGGGGCCCGTATCTATGCCTGGCCCCACTAACTACATACGTACAGTGAACGAAATAATTATTTGATCCCTTGCTGATTGTGTAAGTTTGGCCACTGACAAAAACATGAACAGTCTATAATTTTAAGCGTAGATTCATTTTAACATTGAGAGATAGAATATCCAAAATAAAATCTAGAAAATCACATTGTATAAATGATATAAATTTATTTGCATTTTGCAGTGAGAAATAAGTATTTGATCCCTCTGGCAAACAAGACTTAATACTTGGTGGCAAAACCCTTGTTGGCAAGCACAGTAGTCAGACAGTTTTTGTAGTTTATGATGAGGTTTATAGTTTTAGGCTGATCTCTCACCTTCCTCATGATCAAGGATACCTCACATGGTGAGATTTTGCATGGTTCCCCAGATCACTGTCAATTGACAGACATTTTTGAATTTCTTCCATTTTCTTACTATTGCACTAACAGTTGTCTCCTTCTCACCCAGCATCTTACTTATGGTTTTGTAGCCCATTCCACCTCTGGGCAAGTCTATGATCTTGTCCCTGACATCCTTAGAAAGCTCTTTGGTCTTGCCCATATTGTAGAGGTGAGAGTATGACTGATTAATTAAGTTTGTGGACAGGAGTCTTTTATAAGACTATTTAAGGCAGCTGTCTTTAATGCAGGTAACGAGATGATTAGGAGCGTCTAACTGGTCTGTAGGAGCCAGAACTCAATGGTTGGTAGAGGATCAGATATTTATTTCTCTCAGCAAAATGCAAATACATTTATATTATTTATACATTGTGATTTTCTGGATTTTATTTCTGATATTCTATCTCTCAATGTTAAAATTAACCTAACCTTAAAATTATAGACTGTTCATGTCCTTGTCAGAGGGCAAACTTACAAAATCAATAAGAGATCAAATATTTATTTCCTTCACTGTATCTCCAGTGGACCCTTAGCTATCTACCTACTGGGGAGCCCTTATCTACCTACCTACATATTGGGGGGCCCCTATCTATCTACCTACTGAGGTGACTCTACCTGTCTTCATTACCTGCCTTCTGGAGGATCTATATACCTACCTACAAGAGGGGGTCCTATATACCTATTTATCTACTGGGAGCCTTATATATCTAACTACTTAAGGGGAGCTTTACACCTTCCCACCAAGGGGGCCTATATACCTAGCTACCAGGAGCCCTACCTAACTAACTACCAGGGTACCAAGGGGGTAATAATTACCATTTGGGGCACTATGGATGGGAAGTTTGTACATGGGGAGGAGGGGCACAGTTAGGAAGATGATAAAAAAAGTGAGAACTCTCAGGTGTTTGTGAAGTCGTCATGGCAGTCTGGAGCGGATGGACAAGAAAAGGGAAAGTGAATGACTCATCAGACACTTCCCCTGTGACTTCCTCTGCAGACTGTGTAACTGCACTGTTTGCAGAGCACCTGTGTACACTCATATGTACCACTATATGGTCACTGTATGGTGGTAATATTGTTCTTGGTGTAATGGCTTATATTCATTAACAGCCCAGCCCAAAAATTAACCAGGTGGCTACCAGACATGTGTCTAAAATAGCAGTTCAGCAAACCCTACGTTGCATGGGCCTCCAAAGTAGATGGAAATTCAATGCTCCCCTGCTACTGAAATTGCCTCAGCAGAAAAGGCGTCAATTTTTGTAGTTGATTGAAATTGGATCCCATTTTCTGCCTCATTGAACAGATGATTGCTGGAGTGTCAGGCAAGAAACATTACAGAACAGACACCCTGAAACCATTGCTGGAAGAACACAAGCTGGTGGTGACAGCATCATGATCTGGGGAATGTTTTCATGGCATTCTGTGGGCCACTCATTCATGTGGAAGGCTCTCTCAACCAATTTGGGTATGAATCCATCCATGCAGATAATATACACCCATACACAATGCGATATGTCACATGGCTGGAAATTTCCGACATTGGTTGAAAGAGCATGACCAAGACTTTCAAGTACTAGCCTGTCCTCCTAATTCCCCAGACAAGAACCCAACTAAGCATTTGTGGGCCCTCCCTTATTGTCATGTTAGCTCTGTTTATCCTCCCCCATACAGCAGCTGTGGGATACACTGCAGTCAGCATGGCTCCAGATACCTATGACAACCTACCAGAACCTTATTAAGTCCCTCCAAGCCAGTCTAGTTACTGTCTGTTCTGGACACTAGACATTAGCTGGTGGTCATAATAATGTGATTTAACTTTATATATCTTTAGTATGTTGAGTCCTAATAATTCCATGTTGTGAATTAGCTTTGGTTGTCAATGTGCCATTAATACCTTTTCAGTCTTGCTAGTTAATGAACAAATAAAGTAATGTAAGAAATAGACACCTATGTTAACCAGACTAATATTTATTGCTCAGCTGTAGAGTAACTGAAGTATACAATTCAAAATTAGAATTACAAGGAAAAACTGCTTACTTGTTGACGGCTTCTAGGTAACAAGCTACTTTGTGCATTGTCAATATATTCTAAGTGCTCCAGCACTTACATATTTGAAAGCATATCCAGAGATACTGGGGTAATAAAATGAGCATGAGGTAAAGCCTAATTATCTGTAAAGGTAATATATGTGGCTAAGTTTCATATTATTTGTTGACTTGTATTTATAAAGCATCATTTCCGTTATCCTCTCCCCTTTGTCAATTATACTCTGGTTATTTTATCCTGTGTCAGTTTTCTGCCACCACATATTGTGATCATTACATTTCTCAAGCACGCAGCATCGAATCCTAAACATTTTATCATTTCAAACCTATGGTGCAGTAGTAATGCAGACGCTGACCAGCTGATTGCTTGGAAGCACATCTTGCCCCAGGGCAACACTTATGAGCAAATCTAAAAAAAAAAAAAAGATTGCATAAATGCCTGAAGTGTAAAACAGCTCTCCCTCTGCAGGAGAGATAAATATGTACATCACTGTGGTGGCATATCTCAAGGTATCAGCTACACAGTTGGATGTGGCCCTTCTTGGCCTTCCCAAGCATATGTAAAGCCTTTGCCTGATAATTCTGGGGAGGTCGGAGGGCATTTAAACCCTCTTTTCAATTCTACACTCAGAGCAGATATCACATTATCCCAATAGCCCAGTGACCAAATAAATAGCAGCTAAGCTACAGGCAGCTATAACAATGTAATTTAATGTTTTCTGATGTTTTGGGGGAGGCATTAGGATTTTTATACATTTACATTGGCTCTATTACCTATAAGAAAGACCAATAAATCATTTCAAGACAAGAGAAACATCTATTACTAAAGGCCCGAGTCCCATAACAATGACAAAGACTTGAGGAACTCATTTTCAACTCCCTGTCCCTTTAATTCTTGAAATGTCACTTTTCTTCCGTCTTTGTACTTGCTAAGAGTTGACATAAACTCCATGTAAACAGTGCTAAATTGTGTTATTCCATATAACAAGTGATGTTATATATGTTTTTTAAGCCTTGGGACAATACTTTTCTTTTTCAACACAAAATGGTATTAGTTGGCTAATGGTTCAATGTTTTTATCCCCCACAAATCACTAATTAACATGGATAAGTTCTATTAATACATTATTGATTTCTGTGTATATTTGCACAACAATCATCCATAACCTTAAAACAATTTTAACCCGTCTAGGACAAAGCAATTTTTTTCATTTAGTTAATTATCGCATTAGAAGAGCCGTAACTTGTTTGTTTTTTTCTGCCCACATATGAGGACTCGTTTTTTTAGAGACAAGCTTTATTTAGGGTACATATAACTTATTGATTAACCGCTACTATGGGGGTGTTCCAGCAATTCAAAATCCCCATACATTTCTCAGGGCGTGATAAAAAATAGCAGAAAAGAATCCTACTTACATCATGGATGCTGTCATTCCCTCACACGGCTGTCTCGGCCATCCTGCTGCAGCTGTAAACGTTCATCGTTCACGTGACAGGTGTAGCCAATCACATGTAACTCTCTTTGGGAAGACTGGAAAAAAAACAGTAGTTCTGGCACTGTTTTTTTGCATTTAAATTCACACAATTCACCATTGGTAATCATACTATGATAACTGTATTCTATGGCTCAGTACAATTATGGCAATGCCATAATTATATAGTTTTTAAAAAATGTTTTCACTTTTACACAACAACAAAATGTTTGTTTTTGTCTCTGAATTCCAAAACCTATAACATTGTTATTTTTCTGTTGACAGATCTCTATGAAGGCTTGTTTTTTCTGGGATAACTTTGGTTCTCATTAGCACCATAAGACTTTTTGATTGCCTTCTACTATGTTTTTGGGGAATTTGTTAGGGAAAAAATATAATTTAATCCCACTAGGGGACTTAAACATGCAATCATAAATTTGCTGATGTAATACACTGCTATACATAATCCTATTAAAGGGGTTGTATCATTTCATTAAATGGTCTTCAGAATAAGGGGACAGTGAAAACAAGTAGCTTTGCAATTAGATGTCATTAGGGAGAGACACAGTGACATGTGGACTCAGAGATGGGGGGGGGGTCCTCGGGAGCCAGCATGAACAGTGAAGGGGGGATGATGTCACCCAGCTGGGAGGGGAAGAAACGCCCCTGCATTTCTAGAGTTGAGAAGCTGAGAGCAGCATGAATCAGCCGAACTAAAGAAGCGATACATCCCCTTTATTACTTATACAGCTTTGTGAACCTTTACTACATCTTCTTTGTCCCCTGAGGAACCTTTCTTATTGAAAGGGGATATGCGTCAGGATTTTTTAGTGCAGACATTTTTCTTGAACTATTTGATGGATTTTTTTAGTGCAGAAGTTTATCTTGCACTATTAGAAATTAGGATTTTTATAGGGTAAGTGCTGCCAGCGAAGCCGCCCTTTTCAGGGCGATGATCTCACAGTCAGGTAGGGGAAAAGGAGGATGAGGATAGACTTTTTTTGGACCCCTCACTTCCCATTTATTGCATGGGAGCGCTTATCAATGGTACGTGTATTTTTTTATTTGCAGGAACATGGAATGATACGCCTATTGCATTGTTCCTTGGAACTTCAGGACTTTGTTCATCCAATCGTGAGTTGAAAACATGTTCATAATCTATTGTCCTGGTTAAATTTTAGGATATCATTTGAGGATATATGATTTTGTTGTATTTTTGTATGGGGGAGTTTATCTAGGATTTATTAAAGGTTATTATTTTGTTGGGTTTATTTTTTGTGCACTGATTTGTTTTTAAATTTCCAACATCTTGGTATCTATAATTGTTCATTTTTGGTTTTTATAATGGCAAATTGGGCACAATTTGTCCATTTTCATTTAGAAGTGTACAGTACTCACTTTTGTTGCCAGTGATTTAGACATTAGTGGCTGTGTGTTGAGTTATTCTGAGGGCACACCAAATTTACACTGTTATACAAGCTGTACACTGATGACTTTACATTGTATCAAATGTACAAATCTTCAGTGTTGTCCCACGAAAAAATATAATAAAATATTTTCAAAAATATGAGGGGTGTACTCATGCTCACTGAGATACTGTAAATAAAGATTATTATTATATCTTGATGAAAGTTTCCTGTGTCTCAGGGGTTTCATCCAGTTTACTCCCTGTTTCTTATCGGAATTTATTACCCAATTTTTTTTTTTACTAATTAAAACCAGATACTGATACATATTCTATTCTTCTTAGCTGTTTTTATTTTCTGATTTGTAGATTTTTTTTAACTCTGTTGTCTGTATACGAATATAGGGGCAGCAATCTTACCTAAGCTGCTTCTAAAGCAAACACCTATATAAATTGGCTAATATTCAAGAGCATACTAATTATACCTAACAAAAAACTAAAAGAAAAAAAATGTATGCTATAAATAATACAATTAAATTTCTATTTAAAATTTAATTAAAATACAAATTAATGTGATAACAATGAGAATAGACCTCAAGACAATAAAACGCAAAAGAGGAACTGTATAGTGATTATCCCTGATACATAGAAAATATGTAAGGTAAAATAACAAGTAAAAACCAAGTAACCACAAATCTAATATAACAATACATCAGGGGTATAACTAGAGAAGCCTGGGCCCCATAGCATACTTTTGGATGGGCCCTCCTCCCAACACCCAACCATGAACATTTACACAGACCTCTTTAGTCATGAAGTTACTAGATTATACAAGGAGCAATTACCTCACCATACATACCACCATCATACTGCTACCAAACAAATCCCACTATACACAGACCAACATTACCAATAGAGCTACTACATAAGGACCTGATTAAACCGCCAGAACACAACCACCACAAGGTGACTGAATAATACTCCTATACTATTACTGAATAAAGATCTAAATATAAAGATCAATATTTAGGCCATATAGTGACCATATAGTGGTAGATACGTGTACAAAAGATCTGCAGACTATATATAACCACCATACAGTGACCATATAGGGGTATATACCAGTGTACACAGACTTTGCAGACATATAAGTTATTACAGTACAGTTACATCTTGTGATTCACAGGTGACATTTCTCTGACGAGTCGTTGACTGTCCGGACCTCCATGATGACTTCTGCTGGCCACCACTCCTAACTGCAGATTTGGACACAAATATCTTAGAATCCTCACTTTTTAAGCGCCTCACTCCCTGTTCTCCACCTCTGTACAAACTTTCAAGAGGTGGCAGAGTGGGTATCAGCAATAGTTTAGAGGCCCAGTCTCCTAGAGGGCAGGAACAGAGGATTCACCCCCCTGGATATTGTGTTACAGCTATGGCCTGTACCCCTCAGAATCATATTACCAGGTAGACCCCATTAGATAGGTTGGTAGGTCCTGAGTAGGTAGGATGGTAGGCTCCAGTTACAGGGGCGTAACTAGAGAAGCCTGGGCCCCATAGAAAACTTCTGGATGAGGCCCCCTCCCGCTTCCCCTCGCCCACCTCCCCGACCGTGTACATTCACTGGGACATGCAATTACTAGATAATACAAGGGGCAAATACCTCACCTAGATATCACCATCATACTCCTACCAAACAAATCCCACTATACCAAGACAATATAACCAATAACACTACTACATAGGAACCTGATTATACTGCCAGAACAAGACCACAAATTACCACCACAAAGTGGCTGAATAATACCCCTACTCTATTACTGATCAGTATACAAAGACCAATAGTACTGCCATATAGTGACCATATAGTGGCAGACACCAGTCTACACAGGCTCTGCAAACATATAAGTGAATATAGCACAGTTACTTCTTGTGACTTACAATTGATGTTTCTCTACCGAGTCGTTGATTTCCCCTTTTGTTCTGCATTCGGTCCAGACCGCCATCATGACATCTCCCGGAAACCTATCCCTGCAGATTTCGATACAAATATATTAGAATCCTCACTTCTCCAGCAACTCAGTCCTTGCCCTCCAGGATATATATGATCCATTTAGGCAGGTAGAGTTTAGGTAGCTATAGGGCCCTATATAAAGCAGACAGAGTTTAGGTAGCTATAGGGCCCCATATAGATAGGCAGGCAGGGGATAGGGGCCATATAGGTAGGAAGGCAGGGTTTATGTAGCTATAGGGCCATATAGGTAAGCAGTCAAGGTTTGGGTAGGCTATAGGGGCCTTATATGTAGGCAGGCAGCACCTAGGGTAGGCTATAGGGGCCCCATACAGGCAGGCAGGGCTTAGGGTAGAATATTGGAGCCACAAACAGGCAGGGCTTAGGGTAGGCTATAAAGGCCCAATACAGGCAGGCAGGGGGCTTAGGGAAGGTGCTAGGGGCCCATATAGGCAGGCAGGGATCTTAGGGCAGGTTGTAGGGCCCCATATAGGCAGGCAGTGGGCGTAGGGCAGGTTATAGGGTCTCCATATAGGCAGGGGGCTTAGGGTGGGTAATAGGGCCCCATATAGGAAGCAGGGGGCTTAGAGCAGGTTATAGGGTCTCTATATAGGCAAGCAGGGGGCTTAAGACAGGTTGTAGGGCTCCATATAGGCAGGCAGTGGGGTCATATAGGCAGGAGGGTTATAGAGGCAGGCAGGGGGAGTCATAGAGGCAGGCGGTGGGGTTCATAGAGGCAGGCGGGGGGTTCATAAAGGCAAGCAGGGGGGTTCATATATGCAGGCAGGGGGGGTCATTTAGGCAGGCAGGGGGGGTTCATATAGGCAGGCGGGGGGGTTCATATAGGCAGGCAGGGGGGTCATATAGGCAGGCAGGGGGTGTTCACATAGGCAGGCGGGGGGTTCATATAGGCAGGGGGGCTGTTCATATAGGCAGGCGGGGGGTTCATATAGGCAGGGGGGCTGTTCATATAGGCAGGCAGTGGGGGGTTCATATAGGCAGGCAGGAGGGTTCATATAGGCAGGCAGGGGGGGCTGTTCATATAGGCAGGCGGGTGGGTTCATATGGGCAGGCAGGGGGGGTTCATATGGGCAGGCAGGGGGGGTTCATATAAGCAGGCAGGGGGGGTTCAGATAGGCAGCCAGGGGGGGGTTCATATAGCCCAGCAGGGGGGGTTCATATAGGCAGGCTCGGGGGGTTCATATAGGCAGGCAGGGGGGCAGTTCATAAAGGCAGGCGAGGGGGGTTCATATAGGCAGACAGGGGGGGTTCATATAGGCAGGCAGGGGGGGTCATATAGGCCGGCAGGGGGGCTGTTCATATAGGCAGGCAGGGGGGGTTCATGTAGGCCGGCGGGGGGGGGGGGGTCATATATGCGGGCAGGGGGCTCCATTACTGTTAAAATAAATAAATAAATCACTGACTTACCTGTCTCGCGCTCCCTCGATGTGACGTCATCGCGCAACTCACGTCAGCACTGTGGGCCGACGCAGGCTGATTAGCAGAGCGGTGATGTGATGTCATCACGCTGCTCACATCAATACTGAGGTCCAGCGCCTGGTAACCTTAAGGCCTAAGACTTAGGCCTCGTTCACACGGCTTATTTCAGAACGTATTTACATCGGATTGCCGATCGTAAATACGTTCTGAAATCAGTTGAAAATCAGTTGCAAATAAGTGCCACTAAGTGTGGCACGTATTTGGAACGGATTTCCCGACGGATTCACCATCTCCATTCATTGTAGGTGGTGAATCCGTCCGTAAATAATTGACATGCACATTGTTTTTCCATCCGGATTGCCGTCGTCAATCCGCGGCAGCAATCCGGCACGGAAATATACGTCGTGTGAACGACGAGCCGTATTTTCTATTGATTTCAATAGAAAATAGGCTGTTACTTATTTCTGACTGATTTGCCGACGGATTGACGATCGTCAATCCGTCGGCAAATCCGCGGCGAAATAAGCCGTGTGATCGAGGCCTTAGGCTTACCAGGATGGTTAGCAGAGAGGAGCGCTGGCTAATATCGGGCAGTCTGACTCCTGCCTCTGAACGCTCGGGACACAGTGCCCGGACATTCAGAGGAAGGAGGCGGCAGACCCGCAGTTCTGCCTCGCTGGCAGGGAACTGTTACGTTTGTTGCTGGCGGACCCAGGGGCGGAACTACCGTGGTAGCAGACATGGCAGCAGCCGCCATGGGGCCCAGGCCCTATAAGGTTGTGAGCCTTGTGGCAGCTGCTATGTCTGTTACCCTGGTAGTAACACCCCTGCAATACATATATACTGCAAATAAAGGTAAATAAATACTTAGCCATAATGAGGATAAATGTATAATCGTATCACCAGGCTGTAGGAATACAGTATTTCACTTGTTCACAGGGATCAATATTGCATTCATTTGTATCTTAATGAAATATTAAATAAAAATGTAACTATTATTTATAGCATACAATTTTTCTTAGCTGCTTTGAACAGCATTTAGAGATATGTTTTGCTGCAGATAAATAGGGCTTGGAGCTCATGCACAGAAGCAGAGCCGTTGACGTCTATAGATTTTTCTAGCCATGCTCTGTGACCTGGGAATAAGTCACTGTGCAGGCGGAGTGGGTGAACTGTGACTCCTATTGTGATTGGTGGGTCCTGTATTATCTATATACACCTTGGTGTCACCTTTTCTGCCTGAGCTGATAATGAGGAAACTGCTGAAAAGTTTTCTCTACAGAAGTGTCAAGCTCTTGATAGGATAAGTGGCTGCAGAGAAAAAGTTTTTACTCACTATGAAGCACTGAAGGCTTGGTGGATTCAATTTATGTTCAGTACACTTACTGGCTCTCACAGAGAGACGTTATTGTGTACAGTGGTTGGTTATGCTGGTGCTTTGACTGTGGTAATGCAGGCACTCATATTCTCTGTCCTTGGCTCTAAAGTTTGCTGTAGCTTCTTCTCCACTTGATGTGATCACAGCCCTAAGGCAGTGTTCACACGGCTTATTCAAGCTGTAATTGCGAGACGGATTTCGCCCGCAGTTACGGCTTGAATAAGGGGCGGGATGGGGCGGGGTGGGGCACGGCGGGGGACTGCCCGCCGGCCCCATAGACCCTTGCATTATCACGGCGCGTACACGGCCCGTAAATAATTTCACATGTCCTTTTCTTCCCCCCCCGGGGGCGATTCCCCGGGGGGGGAGGAGAGACGAATCCATATTCCTTTTAAAATGTGGATTACCCAGTTACTGGGACGTTTTGGAGCCGTACGCAGCGAAAAATACGGCGGCAGTCACTCCAATCAGCCCCAAAATAACCCCGTGTGAACGGGGCCCTAAGATTTAAAACCCCGGGTGGAAAGTAAGGGGGACATTCTAAAACTGTCTTGGCTAAAGACTTTTCTTGTTCCCATAAAACCCAAACCCACGTTCCCCTTTCATTTCATAAATGCTCTGAAGAAATGAAAGGGGGAAACCCGATTGGTTGCTATGGGGAACAAAAAAAGTCTTTGACCAAACAGTTTTTCAGACAGTTTCCCCAAACTTTTTAAAGGGCATCACGGTCAACAGTTTGTGAGCACAGAAGCTCAGCACTTGAACCTGCATCATAACTGCAACCACAACAATCACAACCTATTGGCAGTAACCCACCCATTTAATGTGGCGTCTAAAACTCCACACACTAAAATGGTAATGGCAACACAGTGCCTACGAGCCACAGTGTTTTCAGGGCTTCCTAAGCTAGCCCCTCCGGCTTCAAACCCAGTGACACGGCATCAGCTGCAGGCAAACTGACAACCTTTTACAGAGGATGTAATAAAAACATGTACATTTTTAAACACAAGCAAACCCCGCTTTTTCGTCATTTTAGCCGAGGACACTCCCCTTACATGTCCCCCCTGGTTTGATGGCTGGAATTCTCAGCATCCCAGTGGTCATATCCATCAGATGAGAATGGTGGCACTGCATCACTGACTGCACATAGAACATGGTCACTAAAAGCCAATCAATAGAAACAAAAACAGTGTAGCTCCTTATCTTATAGCATCTATTTCCCCTCAACAACAGCTTCCTGCTATTGGGAAGAGATTGCAGTCTAACTACTGAGATATCTGGCACAGCCGTGCCTGAATTGATAGGCTCAGAGAACTTATCCACTTAAGCCTCAGTGTCTGACTTTCATAATGGGCATAATAAATACAACAATTGCCAATGTGTCTGACAACTGTGGTTGATCTTGGCTGGAAAGGCCTGGTAACGGAAGCCACCAGAGTAAGCTCCAATTGGTACCCGGTCTTTAGGAGCTCCAATAAATCCATATCTCTTTTATCTAGTGAAATCAGTCTAGAGTCCCTACAAGCTGGATTTGGCTGCAGATACAATAAGTTTATCCATTATCGACCTGATATAGTGTTATTTCCATCTCCTTGTTCTCCTATGCGCCTCTAAATAAAGCTTTCAGTCTCTGGTGCTCAGCCCATAGCACCTCCCAAACTAGAAGTTGTCTGGTTGATGCCTTCACATTTATTTAATTTAATCATTTATATAGTACCATTATATTCTACGGTGCTGTACAAAGATTATCATATTTTACATTGATCCCTCTCCCCATTGGGGCTCACAGTCTAAATTTCATATTATCCTGTTTGTATGTTTCTGGAGAATGGGGGAAGCTAGAGAACTTGGAGGAAACCCACACAAACCTAGGTAGAACATATATACTCCTTGTAAATGTAGTCCGTTTTGGAATTTAAACCCACATAATCCTCTTCCACTTGCCAGCCGGGCTTGGCCTCTTCCTCTGCCTCATGGTTTTTGGCTGTGTTCTCACTTCACCACCAGCCTGACCTCCACAGCTTGTTCCCAGGTCAACTGTGGCTCCACTAGGCACTTGTCTTTCTCTGAGTCACTTTCATAGTACCACTCTCTAGAAGCAAGCTTTACTATCCCCCTTGCCCTATGCTTCTAATTGCACCAAGTGTTAACAGAGCAATGGGTCTACAGATGGGAAAGTGAAGTGTCAGGCCAATGATTGGCTGAGGTGCCTGGTTCCTACCAGTGAAGTTAATTATTGGGGCCCACCATACAGCCATTGTACATGACTGTACATGCAATTTGCTTTCTGCCTCTCTTCCTCTGCCTTTCACCCTGATAAGCAGCCCAAAGCCTGATATGCCCACCATGCCCTGAACTCCACTGGTGGTTTCCCTGTTTTGCCTTTGGCCAGTCTGAGCCTGTGTCATTGAAAACATTTTTACTTACTCTGAAGGTATTCAATGTATAGGAGTTTCACAACACAACATAACATATATACAATTCAGTATGTGTAAAGACTCTCAAAAAAGAATGATAGGGGTTTCAGGACTCACAGTAAGCATGGGCCCGGCACTTAACATAAGAAACTTCTAACATGACTAGTTAACACTCTGCTTAGTAGGATACAGTTACTAGCACAGTCTCACTTCAAGTCCTCTCCAGGAAATGTACTTTTTCTCTGTGCCCGTGCTTTACAGTCCTAGAAGTTTTTCTGGACCCTGAATGCGCCATTTCAGGTCCAACAATACTTCTACACACACTGCAGGCCAAACCATTCACCTCATATTTCATGTTTTTGGAGTATGCCATTTTTTGCCCTAAATACTGGGGAGCAGATGGTATCAGTATTTTGTGTTGGACACCTGAAAAGTGCTGGGCATTCCGCCCACTCGAATATTGAAGGCGTAATAGTTTGTAAGCCAGCACGGTGCACCACACGTATCTGTATAAGTGGCACCCTTGTATCGCCTATATGCAATTATAATACCAGCAACCATCCCCCTCATACATAGAAGGCGTGTGAGTGGTTGTCTTATCAGTATTTTTGCATTTGTGCAGTTTTCCCATATATTATACTGTTGTATTATACTGGTGTGAACTGGTACTTACCCAATGTGCAGTTTTTTATCATTCAGCTCCACCAGTGGATGGGTGTGTGAGCTGCTGCTCATTAGTTATCTGCACCTGTTATAGCTTTCACAAGTAGCACTGGGGCTTGTGTTGCCTCCTACTGGATTCAGTCTTTAGTCCAGCAATTAAGCTGTAAGTACTTCCTTGTGTTTGTGTTTTTGAGTAAATAATGTGCCATTTTTCTGTAAATGGTTAGTGTAGGGACTCGCAAGATACAAGGAACCTTGACAAGTTATGCAAGCTTGCGTATAGTGGTCACTGTATCAACTAATACCTCATATTTGATATTTTTCCAGTATGTAATTTTTTGCCCTAGATAATGGGGAGTAGAGGGTGTCAGTATTTTGTGTTGGACACCTAAAATGTGATGGGCAGCATACCCAATCGAATAGTCGAGGAGGTATAGGTTGTAAGCCAGCATGGTGCACCACACGTATCTGTATAAATGATACCCTTTGTATCGTTTTATCTATATGCAATTATAATACTAGCAACCCCCCCCCTCATGTATGGTAGGTGTGTGAGATGTTGTCACCAGTATTTTTGCATTTGTGCAGTGTCCCCTTGTATTATACTGTGGCTTTTCTGTATACTGGTGTGAACTGGTACTTATACAATGTACAGTTTGTATATCATTCAGTTGTTCCCCTAGTGGATGGGTGTGTGAGCTGCTGCTCATTAGTTATCTGCACCTGTTATATCTTTCCCAAGTAACACAGAGGCTTGTGGTGCCTCCCTCTGGGTTCAGTCTATTGTCCAGCCATTGAGCTGTAAGTATTATTATTATTATTATTATTAAGTATTTTAGAGCGCCATTGAATCCAAGGCGCTGTACATTCGAGGGGGTTACATACATAACATAAATCAAACGAGTACAATGATAAGTGAATAATGACAATTGGCACGACAGAGGGAGAGAGTACCCTACCCGCGAGGGCTTACAATCTACAAGGAGGGGGAAAGAGACAGGAGGTGAGGGGCAGACATGTTTGTGGAGGAAGTAGTGACAACAAGGTTAGTGTAGGTTATAGGCAAGCCTGAAGAAATGGGTTTTCAGGTTGCTTTTGAAGGTGGTGAAAGTGGGGGAGAGTCTGATGTGTTGGGGCAGTGAGTTCCATAGTGTGGGTGAAGCACGGGAGAAGTCTTGGAGACGGTTGTGTGAGGAGCTGATGAGGGTAGAGCAGAGGAGAAGGTCCTGAGAGGAGCGGAGATTGCGTGAGGGGAGATATTTGGAAATTAGGGCAGAGATGTATGGAGGGGAGAGGTCGTGGAGAGTCTTGTAGGTCATGGTTAGCAGCTTGAAATGAATTCGCTGGGCAATAGGAAGCCAGTGAAGGGATTGGCAGAGAGGAGAGGCAGAGGAGTAGCGAGGAGAGAGGTGGATAAGACGGGCAGCAGAGTTGAGAATGGTTTGAAGGGGAGCAAGAGTGCTAGACGGGAGGCCACAGAGAAGGATGTTGCAGTAGTCTAGGCGGGAGATGACAAGGGCATGGACTAGCATTTTTGTAGTGTCATAGTTGAGGAATGAGCGGATGCGAGAGATGTTTTTCAGGTGGAGGCGGCAGGCAGAGGTGAGGGTTTGGATGTGTGGTTTGAAAGATAGAGTGGAGTCTAGGATTACCCCAAGACAGCGGACTTGGGGAACAGGTGAGAGTGTAGAGCCGTTGACTGAGATAGAGAGATCAGGGGCAGAGGTAGAGTTGGACGGTGGAAAGATGATGAGCTCTGTTTTCTCTACATTTAGTTTTAAGAGACGTGATGAGAAGAAGGAGGAAATGGAGGACAGACAGTCAGGGATCCGGGAGAGTAGAGAAGTGACATCTGGCCTGGAGATGTAGAGTTGGGTATCGTCAGCATACAGGTGGTAATGAAAGCCGTGTGATGCTATGAGCTGACCGAGGCCAAGATAGAGAGGAGTAAAGGACCCAGGACTGACCCCTGAGGGACACCAACAGAGAGCGGGCGAGAGGAGGAGGTGGAGCGAGTGTGAGGGATGCTGAAAGTCCGATCAGTGAGGTACGAGGAGATCCAGGAAAGAGCCAAGTCCGTGATGCCGAGGGAGGAGAGGATTGGTCGACAGTGTCAAAGGCAGAAGACAGGTCTAAGAGGAGGAGCACAGAGTAGTGGTATGAGGCTTTAGCAGTTACTAGGTCATTAGTGACTTTGGTTAGGGCGGTTTCGGTAGAGTGATGGGGTCGGAAACCAGATTGTAGTGGGTCAAGAAGAGAGTTGGAGGAGAGGTGGGAGGACAGCTGAAGATAGACGTGCTGCTCGAGGAGTTTGGAAGCAAAAGGGAGCAGTGAGATGGGGCGATAGTTGGACAGAGAGGAGGGGTCAAGGGTTGTTTTTTTAAGGATTGGAGTGATAGTAGCATGTTTAAAGGCGGAAGGGAAGATGCCAGAGGTTAGTGATAGGTTGAAGAGATGGGTGAGGGCTGGGATGATAGAAGCACTGAGGTCAGGGATGAGGTGGGATGGCAGCGGATCAAGACTACAGGTAGTTAGGTTGGATTTGGACAGTAAAGAGGAAAGCTTGTCATGAGTGACTGTGGGGAAGCAAGTTAAGGGGGAAGAGCAGTTTGCAAGGGTAGGGGAGGGTGGTGGGGACTGCGGGACAAGTATGGACTTGTTTGTGTTTTTGAACATTACATGTCCAGTACATTGGGTCTATCACAACTGCAGACTAGACATCAGGCCTTAATATGTAGTGTATTTGCCCTCTAATTTGCATTCTTCCATCTAACCTGTTTTACAATATTCTGCTCTCTACTGCCACCTGCTGTTCAGACAGACATAATACACACAAGAGGCACAACACATAAGGGGGAACACAAAACATAGGGTAAGCGGATAGGAGAAAGAACAGTCCACAATTTAATGATGTTGTGTACCCACTTACATCCTTTTTATTCCCACCCAGCATGTACTTGTAGGTTTAAAGACAGCACTGCTGTCCCCCTAATACAGGCTGTTATACCAGGTTAATCACTGCTACAGCTCCAGTGGACTCATCGGAACTACCTACATCATCCAGAATGCAGCCTACATGGAACCCTTAGACCCACCTAACGTGGCATCTAGCTATTAGCCACCACTCAATTAATGGTCATCAGCAGCTTACCCTCTTCTCTGTAAACCTCACTGTCGGGTGACAAACTCTTTTTCACCAAGGACCACATCAGCATTATGATCTTTCGTAAAAGGACAATTTAAGAGTGTTGGGGTGGTTAGGGTGCCTGGTTAAGCCTGTCAGAGCTGTGACACTTCCCGTAAGTTATGGAAAAGAGTGGTGTGGAGGTGCACATTTGAGCACTGAATCCAAGATAGAATTAGCTCATTGAGCTGGTGGCGCCAACTCTGGCAAGTGCTGGCTGCATCCTCTGGAAGAGGTGGAGAGCCTTCCTTCTACTCCTGGACCTTGTCTATTACTGCTCACTGTGTCTAAATTCTTGTGGGCACATGAAATGATGTGGCGGGCCAGTTTTGGCTCATGGGCTTTGAGTTTGATATGAGCTCTCAGGTCTTGGTTGGTGAAGCATTCATATTACTCCCCTCTCAGAACACACCAAACTTCTCCTGGTGACCCCAGTAGTTCCACACAGGCCCACCCATCACAATCTCCCAATCTATGTTCACTACCATTCTCAGGTAAATAGGTCTTGTCCAGCATCAAATGAGCGTTACCACCCATTCTGCTTAATATCACTAGTCTCCTCTTGTATGAATGGTGCTCTGCCCCTTACTCAGCGAGGCCCACTGTAAGGGCTTGTTCACACGGCGTTTTTGGATCCGATTTTGGATCTGTGTTGGATTCGAAAATCGTATCCAAAAACGCATTGGCGATCGGACCCTAAACGGATCCAACACGTATCCAACACGCAGCTGCTTGTTGGATCCTGCAGGATCGCACCCTATAGTTTATTATAGGGCTCCTGCTGCGTCTTTTGGACCAAAAATTGACATGTCAGTTCTTGGAACGGATCCGACAGACGCAATGAGACACCCAACGGCGATCACTCGTGTGAAAGCCGATGCGTGCTTCATATTAAAATTAATGTAAATCGCATTGCTATTTGTTAGATGCATGTTTGGGTCCATTTGGGGTTCCCCAGATGGATCCAAACACGCAGCTTAAAGCATATGTTCACATGGACCCAACACGCCATGTGAACATACCCTAACTGTCTCTCATTCTCAAGCAGTCCCAGAACCACACTGACAGAGCAGTTAGGCAGCACCCCACGGCCTGTAGTCTGTATCAGAAGAACATGTTTACACTGCAACACAACAAAATTGCACAGATACAGTATACACAAGTACCAATAATTACAACTGAACAATCTCTCATCAAAGCAAATAGCCCTTATAAGAAAAGAGTACACTTCTAAAAGGGTATAGCGCTGTCCACATACCCCACAACTTTTGAAATGGTTAAAGTTGGACACTTACTTTTACTGTGTAAAAGATACATTTGTAATGCAGATTAATATGCCTGAGTAGGTTTTTATTAAAAGATAGTCATAAAAATAATTGTAATATAGATATTTTAAGGTCCACACTGCATTGCATAAAAAAGTAATTTGTACATAGTAGTCTAATATATAATTAGAAGTCAGAGAGGGGTTTTTGGAGCAGAATACAGACAATCGCCATATTATGAAAGGGATAGGGACTGTAGGTTTGTAATTAACTTGAATTTGTATGTAAGTTGGAACCAGGGGCGTAACTACCGGGGTAGCAGACGTAGCAGTTGCCCCGGGGCCTGTGCAATTAGGGGGGCCCGCGCCCTGGGGCAGCTGCTACTGCATCTGCTACCCCGGTAATGCCACTCCTGGGCCCGCCGGCAGTGAACTTAACAGTTCACTGCGGCGGGCGGGGAGCTGCGAGGCCCAGCGCATGCTGCCTCTGAACAACTCCTGCCCGAGCGTTCAGAGGCAGCGCTACCCGGAGGTAGCAGAACGGAGCGCCGGGGAGCGTGGACCGAGGTAAGTAAACTATTTCTTATTTTACCTGCCCCTAAGCCTGTCTATATACCCCCTGACTGCCTGTATACCCCCTGACTGCCTGTATACCCCTAAGCCTCCCTGTATACCCCTAAGCCTGCCTGTATACCCCCTAAGCCTGCCTGTATACCCCTAAGCCCGCCTGTATACCTCCTAAGCCTGCCTGTATACCCCTAAGCATGCCTGTATACCCCCTAACCCTGTCTGTATACACCCTAAGCCTGCCTGTATACCCCTAAGCCTGCCTTTATACCCCTCTAGCCTGCCTAGAAAGCCCCCCAGCCTGCCTAAATACCCCCAGCCTGCCTATATACCCCCAGCCTGCCTGCCTAGATACCCACAGCCTGCCTGCATAGCCCCCAGCCTGCCTATATAGCCCTCTAAAGGCTGCCTATATAGCTCTAAGTCTGCCTGCCTGAATAGCCCTATAGCTACCGTGAAGCCTGTCTGCCTATATAGCCCCTATAGCCCCCTAAAGCTTGCCTACCTCTCTAGCCCCCGAAGCCTGCTTGTCTACTTATATGGGGCCCCTTTAGCTACCTCCACCCTACCTATATGTCCCCTATAGCCCACCTAACCCATACCTGTATGGCTCCCTATAGCTACCTAAACCCTGCCTGCCTATATGGGCACTCTATTGGCTACCTAAACATTGCCTGTTTGGGGCCCCATATATCCTATCTAAACCCTCCCTGCCTAAATGGACCCCATATAGCCAGGGGGGGCAGGTGCTGGAAAAGTCAGGATTCTAAGATATGTGTGTCTAAATCTGCAGGGACAAGTGGTCGGGATATGTCATCATGATGGCTGACTGGACCGGATGCAGAACAAAGGGGAAAGTCAACGACTCAGAGAAACGTCACCTGCGAGTCACAAGATGAAACTGCACTGTAATCACTTATATGTCTACAGAGCCTGTGTACACTGCTGTCTACCACTATATGGTCACTGTATGGTGGTTATATACAGTCTGCAGAGCCTGTGTACACTGGTGTCTACCACCTTATGGTCACTTTATGGTGGTTATATACAGTCTACAGAGCCTGTGTACACTAGTATATACCACTATATGGTCACTATATGGCGGTACTATTGGTCTTTGTGTACTGATCAGTAATAGTGTAGGGGTATTATTCAGTCACTTTGTGGTGGTAATTTGTAGTCATGTTCTGGCAGTATAATCAGGTCCATATGTAGTAGTGTTATTGGTAATATTGGTTTTGGTATAGTGGATTTGTTTGGTAGCAGTATGATGGTGATATCTATGGTGAGGTATTTGCCCCTTGTATTAGCTACATTATCTAACAGCATGTCCTGGTTGTGGTCAGGGAGGTGGGCGGGGGGGCCCTGGCTTCTCTAGTTACTCCCCTGGTTGGAACAGGTATATTTATTAACTGAACTCCAGAACAAAAGAGGTTTTTTTTAGCTTTGGATAGTGCAGGGAGGGGTTTTTACAATTGTTTTACTGTCTGTGTCCTTGTTGAGAAGATTTCACCTCATTCTTACCTCATGTGCTGCAGTAGCATGCTGGAACTTGTCGTTCCACAGCTACTATCTGCTGTGGAACATGGAACTACAAGTGTCAGCATGCCCCATAAGTCTCCGTTTGTAACTAGGGGACAGATGTAAGTCGAGGACTGCCTGTAGTAAGTTTATTGGCACAAATCTATTGCCAAGGTAAAAAAAAGGATATGTAAAGTGAAAAGAGGGACAGAGGGACTTGAAATAAAAATAGGGATTGTGCCACCACAAGACAGACAGGTGGAAGGTATGTGTCTAATATCTGCAGAAAAGGGTATGTTTCACAGCACAGTGTCAATGACACTGGGAACAGATCCCTACCAACATAGTTACTAAAAAGACTTTTTACAGGAAGAGTTACAAACAACAACCATAGTTGCAACTTGCAAATAGAAAATGTTTAAATAGACAAAGGACCCAAACATTGGACAGTGAGTGGCAGGAAAGAGGATCAATAAGGAAGGTTTACATGGCTGTGTTTCTTCTCCTCAGCGCGGAATCTATGTGAGTGCAGTTTTTTTCTGCCGATTTGCCATTCGAGACTTGGTTTTTTAGCTGCTTTCAGAGGTTTTGTTCCAATGTGGTTTTTAGATGCTTTTTGAAAGCTGCTTTAATAAGGTTTGGATGTGGATTTGGATGTAGTTTTTCAGTGTGGATTTGGATGTGGTTTTTGGACACTGATAACCTATTTTCTTGTTGTTTGGATGTGGATTTGGGGGAGTTTAAACCAAATGAAAATTATTTGAAAGTAGTTTGGACACTTTTTCAGATACCGTTTCAGTGCAAAATCTGATTCAGAAACAGCGTCCTAAACAGCCGTGCGAACCTTCCCTGTCAAACTTTTTTTTGTTCACGTGCAGGATTTATAAAATGCAACACAAATCTCTGTGTTGTGTGAGCTACAATGAAGATTTTCTATTAAAGTCAATGGGAAGAGTTTTCTTTCAGTATTCAAGAAGGATTTCAGGGCAGAATTCACATGGAATGGTTGAAAAACGTTGTGTGAACTTACCCTTAAAGGGGTTGTGAGAGAAACCAAAAAAAATTAGAACAAATAATGGAGTAATACTAAAGATAATCAGTAATAATCCTGTCACAATCCAGTGTGTGAACTATTTATAGACACTGTTACACTGCATATTATCGCCATGTTGGATCTTTCTCCTCACTGGACTACTGGGCAGAGCTACAGTTGCTAGGCATGCTCTCTGAAAACTACATTTCCCACTACAGCCGCTTCCTTCCAGCTGAGCTGTAGATTCTATATACTATATCCACACTAAATATATATATACTCTGCAGAGCTGTCCCTTATCCCACAAGTCTGTCAGTTCAGCTCAGTTATGTCACTAACCATGAAATAACTCAGACTCTGTCCTACCTCCTCAGGTTTCTGCTGAGAAAGGAGCCTGGCGGCCATCTTGTGCTTCTATAAGGATTATCCCCTAGATCAGCGGACCCCAACCTTTTTTCTACCAGGGACCGGTTTGAGGCACGACAATTTTTCCACGGCCCAGTGGGGGGGGCGGGATTATTGGGGGCGTGGTTATTAGGGGCAGGGTTATTAGGGGCGGGGTTTGATGTTTAGAATCACACACAAAAAAAAAACCCCAATCAAGTGCATACTGTGTCATTTAGGGGTATAGTATGGGGTAATCAGTATTTTATAACTGGAGACTGATTGTCAGCTCTGTGGGTCACTATTATATTAATAATGCTGACCCACAGAGCTGATAATCAGTCTGCAGTAATATTGGTGAGCTCTGTGGGTCAGCATTATACATGTATATAATATACATATGTAATCAGCTCTGTCATTATAGAGATATATGCCCCTGTAATAAATAAATATAGCCCCCCAGTAGTGATAGTGATACATAGCTGCCCCAGTAGTGATACATAGCTGCCCCAGTAGTGATACATAGCTGCCCCAGTAGTGATACATAGCTGCCCCCAGTAGTGATAGTGATACATAGCTACCCCCAGTAGTGATAGTGATACATAGCTGCCCCCAGTAGTGATAGTGATACATAGCTGCCCCCAGTAGTGATACATAGCTGCCCCAGTAGTGATACATAGCTGCCCCCAGTAGTGATACATAGCTGCCCCAGTAGTGATACATAGCTGCCCCAGTAGTGATACATAGCTGCCCCAGTAGTGATACATAGCTGCTCCAGTAGTGATACATAGCTGCTCCAGTAGTGATACATAGCTGCTCCAGTAGTGATACATAGCTGCTCCAGTAGTGATACATAGCTGCTCCAGTAGTGATAGTGATACATAGCTGCCCCCAGTAGTGATACATAGCTGCCCCCAGTAGTGATGCATAGCTGCCCCCAGTAGTGATACATAACTGCCCCCAGTAGAGTAGTGATAGTGATACATAGCTGCCCCAGTAGTGATACATAGCTGCCCCAGTAATGATACATAGCTGCCCCCAGTAATGATACATAGCTGCCCCAGTAATGATACATAGCTGCCCCCAGTAATGATACATAGCTGCCCCCAGTAATGATACATAGCTGTCCCCAGTAATGATACATAGCTGCCCCAGTAGTGATACATAGCTGCCCCCAGTAATGATACATAGCTGCCCCAGTAGTAATGATACATAGCTGCTCCCAATAATGATAGTGATACATAGCTGCCCCCAGTAGTGATAGTGATACATAGCTGCCCCCAGTAGTAGTGATATATAGCTGCCCCAGTAGTAGTGATATATAGCTGCCCCCAGTAGTAGTGATATATAGCTGCCCCAGTAGTAGTGATATATAGCTGCCCCAGTAGTAGTGATATATAGCTGCCCCCAGTAGTAATGATATATAGCTGCCCCAGTAGTAATGATATATAGCTGCCCCCAGTAGTAGTGATATATAGCTGCCCCCAGTAGTAGTGATATATAGCTGCCCCAGTAGTAATGATATATAGCTGCCCCCAGTAGTAGTGATATATAGCTGCCCCCAGTAGTAATGATATATAGCTGCCCCAGTAGTAGTGATATATAGCTGCCCCCAGTAGTAATGATATATAGCTGCCCCAGTAGTAATGATATATAGCTGCCCCCAGTAGTAGTGATATATAGCTGCCCCCAGTAGTAGTGATATATAGCTGCCCCCAGTAGTAATGATATATAGCTGCCCCAGTAGTAGTGATATATAGCTGCCCCCAGTAGTAATGATACATAGCTGCCCCAGTAGTAATGATATATAGCTGCCCCCAGTAGTAATGATATATAGCTGCCCCAGTAGTAATGATATATAGCTGCCCCAGTAGTAGTGATATATAGCTGCCCCCAGTAGTAATGATATATAGCTGCCCCCCCGTAGTAATGATATATAGCTGCTCCCAGTAGTAGTGATATATAGCTGCCCCCAGTATTAATGATATATAGCTGCCCCAGTAGTAATGATATATAGCTGCCCCCAGTAGTAATGATATATAGCTGCCCCCAGTAGTAGTGATATATAGCTGCCCCCAGTAGTAGTGATATATAGCTGCCCCCAGTAGTAATGATATATAGCTGCCCCAGTAGTAATGATATATAGCTGCCCCCAGTAGTAATGATATATAGCTGCCCCCAGTAGTAGTGATATATAGCTGCCCCAGTAGTAGTGATATATAGCTGCCCCCAGTAGTAGTGATATATAGCTGCCCCAGTAGTAATGATATATAGCTGCCCCAGTAGGCAGCCAGGACAATTATTTAAAAAAAAAAAAATAAATAATAAGAAGTCACTCACCTTTCCCGGATCCTCGGCCGAGCTCCTCCTCCCAGCAGCCGACAGCGCCGAGCGGTGCGGGGGGTGTGATGTCACTGCTCATCACACTCCCTGCGCCGCTCATCGCTGTACAATGATAGGGAAAGCAGGGCGGTAATGCACCGCTCCTGCTTTCCTGTAATGCAGCCGCACGATGAGCGCAGCTGCTAGGTCTGCGCGGCCGGATTATAGAGGCCGCTCAGAGAAGATGCCGACCGCCCGGACTAAAGTCACCGGGCAGCCGGCATCATGTTAGCCTGGGGCCGTGGACCGGCAGGGGATGCGCTAAGGCCCGGTGCCGGTCCGCGGACCAGCGGTTGGGGACCCCTGCCCTAGATAAAACAAGCAGAGCTTTTCTAATTAAAGTTATTTAGGAATTTTGACATTACAAGATGTAGTTTATCTATTTAGTTTTCTTCTTTTCCCAGAGAAACTCTTTAAGATGTTTGCATTTAAGATCGATTCATTTGTCAGAAGGATAGTAACATGCTAATGAAAAGCCTTATGTCTTCTGTCTAGCATAGCAGTGGAAACCTTATTGTATGGAGCTGCTTTGGTGCCAGTTGGGAGATATATTTTAGAATGCAGGCAATAACCCACAACCCACACATACACATGGGATACTGACATAAAATAAACTATGATATCAGAGAATTAAAACCCACATAAACAATGCAAAATATAATAACAACAACACAGAAACACCAGCAGATGTAAAAGAGAAGGTAAAACAAGGAATACTCTCACACGTTATGGTGACTTCTTGTTTGTACTGGTTGAACATGTTTCACAAATCCAGGCAAGGATAAAAATAGGACAGGGAGAGCAAGAGACGTGTACTACCCTTATTATACCCTGTCAGGAACAGGCCTGAACGCTACCTTAAATACTAACAAATATGGGGTATCTGCCCCGGTAAGGGCAACTCTATCTGTAACCTATCCCTAATAAGAAAGCTTACCTTATAATGCCCTAGGTAAAAGAAATGCTGCAAAATGCCATGTTTCAATTAGCAAATCTCATCAGGGGACGAAAAAGTTGAGGTACCTAGCAAAAATAGAATAAGGTAATTAAAAACATACAGGTGGCAATAGATGCTCTAGACATCCATGTAGGGAAGTGTGTGCTCACTACATATAAGTGGGTAGGAGATAATGGCATATAGCAACCCTGAGCCGTTCCTAGGGGCGGGCAGGGCCTTATTTGGTAACTGTATGACTATTATCGAGTAGTTTTATATGTAGCACATTGTGGTAAAGCTTTCTGTATATTTTGGCTTTGGTTGATGGTGATGCACTGTGTTTCATTATGGCACATTATGTTACATGGGGAGGGGTGGGGGGGCGAAATTTCTTCACCTCGCCCTGAGTGAAATTTAGCCTAGGAACTGCCCTGTAGCAACCTACCATTCACCTGAGTCAGATAATCTTCTGTTTTTTTATGCAGAAAATAAGGAACAGAAGATGCTGCTCTTCTATTCACAATGTCAGGGACCCCTTGTGCTTAGCTCACTGCCTGTAGAAGAAAAACAACGTGGAATACAGGATTGTACAACTGACAACTTAAAGGGATTTTCTCACCATGCTGTTTCAGAGTCAAAGGCAGCTTCAGGCTCACGCTGCTTGGTCAGGCTGTGGGTGGTTCTATAGTAGTGATTAGCATATTTAGCTCCTCTTTAACCAGCTGATCCTTGTAGTGACTTAAGTGCAGGAGATTTAATCTGCAGAAAAACAAAGCTACAAAACTGTAAAGAGTGAAAACAAGTGCTTATCAAAGGTAAACAAGCATGGTGACGTCACTCTCTGCTGTCTAATCAGGAAGGGAGGTATGGACGGTAACCTGGAGACACTTGTGTGCACTCAGAGCAGATAAAATCTCTCTTATCTCCTGACCAGGGCCAAGAGCAATGTATTTAGTAAAAGTCTTTATTTACCTTTTCCGACACGTTGAAAGCTAATCATTTTAGTGAGAAAACCCATTTAACCCAATTGAGCACTGTGGAATAAAGGCCAAAGGTCAGGCAGAATGCCTCACAAGCCAGTTACACTAACAGAATAGCTAGAGAAGTTGTGGAATGAAACTTCTTTCTTATATCTGTTGCAGCTGACAGCTAGATTGTGTAGATGAATGTGAAGTTACATGAATACAACTATTATATACATAAAATAATAGGCTCTAAGTCTGACACTGTCAACGAATAGTATTATTTCTAAGCAACTTAATGGCACCCAGACGTATATTAAAAATAGAGCAGGCATCATGTTGAGCGGAGTGCAATTTATAGATCAGTATAGGCAGTATATATTTATGATCAGGTACTGAAGCTACCTACTTCATATTCCCTTTTAAATTTTCTTTAAACAAACAAAACTGGAAGTGAAGGGGTAACAAAAAATAAGACTCTCACAATAATATTTTATACTCAGCTTTATATGTGTTTAAAAATAACAAAACAATTAATTTTCATCTCTTAAAACAGTTACTTTTTCTTTTGGGATTTTCTCAACATTTTGATATTTGCTATTCATTAATTCCAAACAAACTAAATAAAGAAGGTTGATTTAAAAATGCCATTTCACATTATCCGATTTATTTATTTTTGGAGCAGACACATTTGCTTTATTTGCACCACTTCATATTGCAAATGAAATTATAACAGGGTAGTGTTGCCCTCTAGTGGTGGTGTCACTAGGATACAGCCATGCTGATATTTTTATGGATCGCATTTTAGCAGTACAATCTCTCTTGTCCAGAGCCGGAAACACTGTGAATCTTTAGGAAAATTGTGACCGATACCTTTTTAAGGGATTCCTGCTTCCTACTCCAACTTTGTGCCTGATTTTAAGCTTCAAAGAGTATCTATTACTATTAGATGTGGCAAGTGTATCCAATGGACTGTGCTCAAGCTGATATTAGAATATCCTTTGTTCACCAATCCTTTCCTGTCTTTGTGTGCTGTACAAATTAAGAGATTCCTTACAATGTTTAATAATACACCTCCATCTTGCATCATTTCAGTACGGGGCTCAGCTAAGCTTTTGTTGATCACTGACATACTGTTAGATACCAAGTATGTAGTCTAAATAGAAAAACTCGGGCAGTAGCGCTCAGAGGTAAAGTGAGTCATGCACTATTGGGCTGAATCAGTGTTAGGTTAATTTATTTAAAATTAATAAAACACATACAAAATATAAAATCTATAACCCTACGCGTTTCGTAGCCGAATACCGGCACTTCATCAGGGGCATGTTCACACATTCAAAGATGGACCATTTATAGTGTCAGACAGTAATAAAAATACAGGTAGATCAGGTCTAATCCCGCTCCATGTGACTGCGGCTCATCCGGTGCTAAGAGACATCTGGTTGGAGATGAAAACCGTCAGACAAACTCACATCGAAGCGACTCAATGTCAACCAGGGAGCCCCAGTTTGTGTGGACGGTTTTAGTGTCAATCTTTGGATAGAGCATCGTGTGATTAACTCTTTGATTACTTAAAACATGTGACAAATTATTAAAGTTCAATAAATATATTATAATAGACTCTAATTTATAACTTCGAGTGATCAGCATCCTTTATGTTCGGTAATACTCGGAATAAGTTGATAATTACATATTCTGGAACTTTTTGTAAATAGGTTGCGTTAAAACATATGCCAATATTATGCATACGTTGAACGTCAACCCATATGATGTTTAAAAGAGAGTTTGATCGATACATAGGGAAGAGATCGATTGCAAGTGTGAGAATGAGTTCCCTAAGAGGATACCATTCCTCAACTAAGGTTTACAGACAGAATCCCCCCCAAAAAGCACAACGTATGGTGGCTGTATGATAGATTGGGGGTGAAACATTGTATATATGAAGGAGGGAGAGAGTTACGTATAATGTCTAGAGCAAGGTTGAAACTGTCATAGGAATGGCTGGTATAGATACTTTTGTACAGACAAAAATGTTTGTATTCAGAAGAGAGAGTGTTTGATGCAATAACACATATCTGTGTGACTGCAGAGGACGCACCGAGTGCTGTAAGAGTCCCACATCTAGACAAATATATCTGCCAAAAAGGTGAGTGATCTCGGGATAATGGATATTATGGACTAGTATCACTTAGATGACTGGTACAGTCTGCATTGTAAGACATTAGATGTGTTCCGCATGAGTCAGGGAAACTAGGATTTGCATTTATTGTTTCCAAATTGTTGAAACTAAAGATGAATGTACTTTATATGAAAAACTGTGGAGAAACCCCAAAAGTGATTAACATGTATTGGACAGGGTGAAACATATTGAGTATCATGGAAAGTCTGGACTACTGTGTAGTATATAATAGTGCTAGGAACTCAAAAAAAAAAACTGGTTGCATCAGACCTAAGAGTCCCACTGAATGGACATAGACATAGCATCAAAAAAGGTGACCTCAGACAAGGGGTCGCAAAACACTTCACGGAGACACACCATCAGGATTGTTCCAAATTGAAAATCACTCCCAAAGACATGGTTCCTCTTGATAGTACCAACAAATTCCAGTTGTTACAAAAAAGAGATCTATTTTGGATGTTGCGCTTAATAACCTTCCAAACCTCAGGGTTTAAATGAAGTGGTTGAATTGATCCGCTAAACATACCCATAACTGTGACTCAAGTGTAGTAGGGTCTATGTATCACATAGCCTGATCATAGTATACAGCCAGAGCACATAACACTAAAGCAAATGTCTGTTTGATGCAACCAGTTTTTTTTTTTTTGTTTTTTTTTTGAGTTCCTAGCACTATTATATACTACACACTAGTCCAGACTTTCCATGATACTCAATATGTTTCACCCTGTCCAATACATGTTAATCACTTTTGGGGTTACTCTCACAGTTTTTCATATAAAAAACATCATCTTTAGTTTTTAACAATTTGGAAACAATAAATGCAAATCCTAGTTTCCCTGACTCATGTGGAACACATCTATGTCTTACAATGCAGACTGTACCAGTCATCCAAGTGATACTAGTCCATAATATCCATTATCCCGAGATCACTCACCTTTTTGGCAGATATATTTGTCTAGATGTGGGACTCTTACAGCATTCGGTGTGTCCTCTGCAGTCACACAGATATGTGTTATTGCATCAAACACTCTCTCTTCTGAATACAAACATTTTTGTCTGTACAAAAGTATCTATACCAGCCATTCCTATGACAGTTTCAACCTTGCTCTAGACATTACACGTAACTCTCCCTCCTTCATATATACAATGTTTTACCCCCAATCTATCCCTACAGCCACCATTACGTTGTGCTTTTTGGGGGGGATTCTTGTCTGTAAACCTTAGTTGAGGAATGGTATCCTCTTAGGGAATCATTCTCACACTTGCAATCGATCTCTTCCTATGTATCCATCAAACTCTCTTTTAAACATCATATGGGTTGACGTTCAACGTATGCATAATATTGGCATATGTTTAACGCACCTATTTACAAAAAGTTCCAGAATATGTAATTATCAACTTATTCCGAGTATTACCGAACATAAAGGATGCTGATCACTCGAAGTTATGAATTAGAGTCTATTAGAATATATTTATTGAACTTTAATAATTTGTCACATGTTTTAAGTAATCAAAGAGTTAATCACACGTTGCTCTATCCAAAGATTGACACTAAAACCGTCCACACAAACTGGGGCTCCCTGGTTGCCAGTGAGACGCCTCGATGTGAGTTTGACTGACGGGTGTCATCTCCAACCAGATGTCTCTTAGCACCGGATGAGCCGCAGTCACATGGAGCGGGATTAGACCTGATCTAACTGTATAATATTACTGTCTGACATTATAAATGGTCCATCTTTGAATGTGTGAACATGCCCCTGATGAAGTGCCGGTATTCGGCTACGAAACGCGTAGGGTTATAGATTTTATATTTTGTATGTGTTTTATTAATTTTAAATAAATTAACCTAACACTGATTCAGCCCAATAGTGCATGACTCACTTTACCTCTGAGCGCTACTGCCCGAGTTTTTCTATTTAGACTGTATCTATTCACCACGAGGCTTTTCTTCAAACGTGGGAGTCGGGACTGCGGAGCTGCCGAGGTTAAGAGCTCAAACCTGAGCATTTATGCTGATATGAGAGTTGTGCCTCTGGTTTTAATGCACAACATGAGGAGGTGAGCAAAATTGCTATTTTATCATAAACTCCTGTCCTAACATAATTCACGATTGTGTGCCTTCTCTGTTTCTTTTTTTTATATATAAATACCAAGTATGTAATTAGGACCTTTATACCATTAAACTTGTTGCCACGGCACAGGTTATTTGTCAGTTTTTCAGACGGTTTGCGGTTTTACAAACCGTCTGAAAACCGACAAGCAGCGCTCCCCTATAGACTTTTATTGAAAATAAGTGCAGCAGTCACCACTGTACGGATTTTCCACCGGATTTTTTTTTACACCGCTGGCGGTCCGAAAAACTTAGAACATGTTCATACTTCTGCCCAGTTTTCAGACAGAACATGACCATGTGAGTGCAAAGGGGAGGGCTTGAATCCGCCAATTGCAGACAAAAGCCATCTCCCAGCGTGCCGAAAAAAGACCAAATACCCTGTTTCCCCGAAAATAAGACAGCGTCTTATATTAATTTTTGCTCCTAAAGATGCACTATGTCTTATTTTCAGGGGATCTTATTTTTCCACAAATAAATTATAGCCTGCTATACTAGTGTGTGTGTGTGTGTGTGTGTGTGTGTGTGTATATATATATATATATATATATATATATTTTTTTTTTTTTTTTTTTTTTTTTAAAGTTTAGAGTCACAAACCATAGGATATATGTATGTAAAGGACATTTTATGGCAGCTGCAGTGACTTATCTCAAAGGATGGCAAATGTGACATGCTGGGACTTGCTGCCCCATCAGCCATCCTGTGAGATGTGTGGGTGTGTGTGTGTGTGTCAGTATCATTGCTCTGTTCTCCCCTCTCTTCCCTCTATTACTTACATGTACTTTGTCTCCTGTCCTGGGATGTTTGGGACCTGTGGTGACATCACAGTCACATGACCTCCCTGCACAGGTCCTTCAACACTCCGTTGCTACAACACTATGTCCCAGGGCCATTTCTCGGGGTGAGCGGGGCTTGGGAACCCCCTCCCATCTCCTTTCCCCCCATTCTCTCTGCCCACCCTTAGGGACGGCCCTGTTTATGGGGAGCTGCAGCAATGATTTCCTCTAGGTCTTATTTTTTTGGGGGGTGCCTTGTATTAGGGAATTCAACAAAATCTCTGCTACATCTTACTTTCAGGGGTGTTTTATTTTCGGGGAAATATTGGACCGGTAAGCATTTCCGACCGGTATTTGGTCTTTGCCGTGTAAACGCAGCCTTAAAGTAATTTATGTGCCTCTAATTTTAACAAGCTATTCCAGTAATGCTATAAATATTATACATATGCCATATACGATCTTAAAGTAACTACTGTGACCAGTAATTAAAAACATGTTACCTCTTTTATAATGTTTTTGCCCGACAGTTGCTATGCAGTTAAATGGAAAACATCATCCATGAACTAGTGATAGCAGTAAAACTTTATCAGATTTTGGGTGCACTGTTCTTTCTCTCTGTTGGGTTCTTACATTAAAGCCTCTGCATGCACTGCCATGGATCATACACACAGTTGAGTTGCTGTCCTATCCACTAATCAGTTCTACCGGGCATATTTATAGCTATTACACCAGTTGTGACCTTTTAAGAATTATGCTCGGGAAACAAGCATTTTTAAATAAATTAATGAGTTCCGAAGTTTTCATTGCTTTTTTTTAAAAAGGGAACCCCATAAGTATGGGGAAATTAAAAAGGGAATGCATTTAATACATGAAAAATTTGTCTGGGGCTAAAAATCAGGGTTTCCCCTTTACTAACCAAAGGCCCCTTACTTTATTTTAAAAAAGGAAAACTCTATTGGTTTCAAAAAAAGTAATTTTTAGAATGGGAAAATTTTTAAAATTTGGGGCCCTTGTGGGGTTTTTAGGAAAAAAAATTCTTTTAAATGGGGTTAAAAAATAAGTTAAAAATATTTTAAAAAAAGACCCCCCCTTTTAAAATTTTTGGGTTTTGGGGTTTTTTGCGCCCCAAACCCTGGGAAAAATAAACAATAACGTTAAATAATTAAAATTCCATTTTATTTTTTTAAAAAACTGGGAGGGGCCTCCAAAATCATTCTTACTTAAACGCCTGGGGGCTTAAATTTTTTTTTTTAAAGAAAACCCATTTTTTGATCTCAAAAAAATTTTAATTTTTTTGGGTAGGGTTTTACCAGGTTTCACTTTTTAAAATTTAAAAATTTCATTTTTAGGGCCCCCAAAATTTCCCCTTAGGTTGTGTAATGGAAATGATTTTAAAGGGGTTTTTTAAATTGGGGTCCACCCCCTTGCATTTTATTTTTTACCTAGGTTTTAATTTTTTTTTTTCCCTTTTAAAAAGCCCCTGGGTGTTGGAATCGTCCCCTTTAGTTAAATTTTTTACAAACAGTGGGAGGATTTTCCCCGTGGAGGGCCAAAAGTTTGCCCCCGTGCTCTTCACCCTTTTTAAAAGGGGAAAAATGTTGCCTGAAAATTTATGGGTTAATTTAAAAGAAACTGGCCAACTTTGAAATTCCTGAAAAAATTTTTCAAATTGGGAGGTACTACGGACACTTTTAAAAAAATTTCTCAAAATTTTAGGCCCGGGAATTTTAAAATTTTGAGGGTTTAATTTTTGAAATTTAAACAGAAAATTTTTGTTGGGTTTTTTTTAATAATTCAATTTTTTTTTCAACTGTCCAGAAAAGGGTTTTCCCATTTTTACAGAGGGACATGGGAAAGGGGTTTTTAAGGAAAATTTTTAACTTAGTTTTAAAAAGTAAAATATTTAAAATATCCCCAAAAGACCCCCCGGATTTTCTTTTTTTTTCTGGGTTCCGGAATTTTGAAAAAAATGATTTTTAAAAAGTTTTTCTCGTGGTATAAAAAAAAAAATTTTTAAGGGGCCAAAAAAAAAGGGTAAAATGTTTTGTTTTTTTGGGACTTTAGGCCCCCTTTTTTAAGCTTTTAAAAGGGGGGAAAAATTTTTTTTAGAAAAAAATTTGACCTTAAATTTTTGGGGGGGGGGGGGGGGGGGGTTTTTGTTTTGTTGTTTTTATAATTTAGTATTAACTATTTTCTTTTTTTTTTGGGGGGTTTTTTTTTTTTTTTCCCTTTTTTAAATTAATTTTCTTTTTAAAATTTTCAACAAAAGGGGGTTTGGGGGGGAAGGGGTAAAAAAAGGGGGGGAAAGGGGGGAGGGGGAAAACACTTTTTTAGGATCAAAAGGGACATTTTTTTGGTTTTTTTTTTTAAAGGTTCTGAGTTCTAAGAAAGCATAGGTCAGTTATCACTCAGGTGCAAGCGTTGAAGTCATGGGGGTGGTGCTAAGTTTGGAATGAGTCTCTTGGAAGGTGTTCCCGATGGTGGTCCGTTGTCCCCAATAAATCCATCCATCCCGCTAAAGAGTCAAGACGGCACTTGGGGTGCGGAGGATCCGAATAGAAGTTTGGACCGTTCATTTGACTGGGGGCTTTAGAGATTGGTGCAAATTTTTAACCGTGGGCTTCACTGGGTGAAAAGTCCTTTTAGGTTCCAAGGTTGGGTATGTAGCTTGGTAAAAATTCAGTCAGGTCCGGACAGAGGGGATTGGGTTGTAGTAGTCGTGGGGGTCTGGGGTATCTTCTACCTTCCGATTCCCGGGTTTTTGGTGTTTTTTTTTCCGTGTTTAAGTAATCAGCGTTTCTCCGTAGTCTTTGACTAACAAAGTTTTTGAACAGGGAATATGGGGAATGGGGGTAAGGGGAGGGGTAATGCTAGAGACACGGGAACCACTCCCCCTTTTTCTTATACTTTGGGGATTTGGTCTACCTTTTGAAATTGGGGTTGATTTTTTTTGAGTAGTGGTAGGTACACCTCTGGAGTCTTCCCCGGTACCCGGTTGTGGCACAGAAAGATGAGTTGATCACAATTTTTTTGGGGTTTGGGAGTATATAATGATGGGTTGCCTGTTAAAAAGAATTTCTCCACCCCGCTCTTTTTTGGAGGGAGGCCTCCCCCCCCAAAACCCGCGTAATAAGAGTGGCTTTCTAAAAAGATGGGGTTTTGTTGGGGGGACCCCACCCCGTTTGGAGTATGTTTTTCGTGCGCCGCCCGAGATGTGGAATATTAATTGTTTCTATGTCGTGGCAGTTTGGCGATCTTTTTCTCGCAGTATGCCAAAGAGGCCCACCCGGTAGGAAAATTTTGGTCGACTCCAAATGCTTTGGCTAGTTTGGGGAACCCAAAAACAAGGTGTTTGGGCCCCCCCACCTGGCCGACGGGGGGCGCCCCCCAATGAGTTGTTTGGGTGGGGGTAAAACCCCGGGAAAATTTTTTTGGCCCTTATAGGGGCCCGGAATGGCCTTTTGGGTGTCTGGTTGGCCCACATTCCCCAGTTTGGGGCAAATTCCCCTAAGACCACGATACCCCCGCCAAATTGGATTTATATTAAGTGTTTTTGTGCTTGGTTTTGGTGAGTGTATGGCGTTCAGCCCTTTTCCCAGATGTTTTAAAATTCATAAATATGAATTTTCCGGATTTTTTGATGTTTTTTCTCTGGAGTTTCAGGAAGTAAGGATGGGTGTTATGAAGCTGAATTTTTGTGCAGGGTTGGTTTTAAAAAAAAAAGTGGTGTTTTCCTTTGGGGATCACCAGGTCGCCCACCCCTCTGAGACACCGGGTGCCACCGCAGAAGTTGGGATGGGTTTTTTCCCCTTTGGAAGTCAGGGTTGCCTATGAAAGTCAAGCCCCCCGAGATTCTCCCAAATGGAATCTGCCCCGCACCAGGGCCCCGTCTTCCCGGGGGTTGAAGGAGGGTTAAATTTAAATCTGGTGGGGGATCTGAAATGGGAGGGCAAAAGATGGTTGGAGGATATCTGGGGAAAAACTTGCTTCCTTTTACGGGTGCATATATTTGGTTTTCCCTTCCAAACTTTATTTTGCTAGGTTTGCGAGATATTGTAGGATTTAATGTTTGGGAAGTTGATACCCCCCTTTTGGGCTTTTGTTGTTGTAGGACATTTTTGAGGGTCCCCGCTCTTTTACCCCGCCAAATAAGGTTCTGAACCATTTTTTAATGTATCTTTCTTCCCTTTTGGCCTGAGGGAAAGGGGAGAGTCCCCAAAAAGTTTAATTTTGGGAAAAGGGATAAGTCTGATTAGGTTTGCTCTGCCAATAAACGAAAGTGTAAATCCTGACCACGTATTTAGGTTATGGTTTAGAGCCGTTATGAATTTGTTGATATTTGTCGAGTATAATTTAGTAGGGTCTCTTCTTTTTCTTCTTGTTACTAAAAATTACAACCTGTACTCACATTCCCTAATTGCTTAATGTGTTGTTAGGCTGATTCCCAAGCGAAAGGTCACTGGTTCGAATCGAGGAGCACCATGAAGATTTTATAAGAAAAGAGAAAGAACACCAGCCAGCTCATTGATAGCGGTCTCTCGGCCAAGAAAGTTGCCAAAATGAATAATGTGAGTGTCATGACAGATGAAAGAATACAAAATGAAGTCCGTCTATCCATTCAAAAGCCAAGAGGTGGACGTCCAGGCAAAATATCAGTCAACAAGTCGGCTCATCACAAAGTCTATCAGTTCTGCCGCAACAAACACTGCGATTACAATGGCTTGTATGCTTCTTAATAGTAAGATCACAGACATCCATGCAAGCACCGTGCAATGCACATTACACAAGTCTGGAATGGTGACACAAAAAAAGAAAGGTAAAGAAGCTTCCACTTCAATATCGTCATAAAAAGCGTCGGCTTGAATTTGCAAAAGAGTGGACAAAAAGTGGACAGTAGAAAATTGAAAACAGGTGATTTTGGGAAATAAGACAAAAATCAATTGACTGGGGTCTGATTGGTACAAATGGGTCTGGAAGAACCACAAGAAAAGAGGATCGAGAAATTGAAGGAACTGTAAAGCTCGGTGGAGAAAGTCTGATGATATGGGGATGTTTCACAAACAACTGCATTGGGATATTTGACCAGGATTAGAGATGAGCGAATTGATTCTAACAAAGTGGAATTCATTTAGAATTTCAGGAAAACTTCGATTCTGAACGAAGTCGAAGTTTGGGGTACTTCGCGGGAACGAAGCGTGTTGTTAATTGATAAAATGGCTGCGAGCACATGGCATTACATGGGGCAAAGAAGTCTGGGAGGAAGAAATGCGTAGCCTACATGACATGTGCAGAGATGAAGCCAAACACAGACCTGCGGGATTCTGTGACGTCACAGCAATATATAAGTCCTGGCGCGACGTTGGCAGCTCACACTGCTCTCACTGTGCTGTGTAGGGAAGGTGCTGCCGCGGCTGCTTATGATAGCTGATGCTAAAGAACTCACTTTTATACAGCGATTTTTGGAGGGTGTCACAGCTTGTCTCAGAGACTGCTTCTCTTACGTTCTAATTCTGATTTTGTGGGTATTGGAACTGAAGTCCAGTGTGCGTCCAATTCAGCTGCATAATACATTTTAATGCTATCTGCTCAGTTCTTGAGTTTTATTGAATATCCAAGGGTTATCTAACCCTGTTCTGTTGTATTCAGTTAAAGAAACACGTTTTTTACAATCCAAATACCACTTAATTTTTGGTTGCTCATTTCTTTTGCGCAATTTAGATCCAGGGGTTAATTAAGCGTTGTTATGCTGTTGTGGTCAAAAAAGAAACGTTCTTTTCACCCCAAAGAAGAAATTTTGCCTGTAGCATAATTCATACCCGAAGGTTAATTACGAGTTTTTCTATTGTTTTTGTTCTGTAAAATACACGCCGTTTTTAACACGCTAAAAAAGTGGAAATTTTTTGGCAGCACATTTCTTTTGCGCAATTTACATAGAAGGGTTAACAAGTATTTTTCTGCAGTTGTACTTAGTAAAAAGAAACGTTCTTTTCACCGCCAAAGAAGAAATTTTGGCTGTAGAAAATTTTCATATCCGAAGGTTATTTAAGCCTTTTCTGCTTTTATATTAAATTTAAAATACACAGTGTTTTTAAACGGCACATACAAGTAAAATTTTTCTGCCATTTGTGGAGCGCAATTTATACCCCAGGGTTACCCATGCTTGTTAGTGGGTTATTTGGAGTGTGTGTATTTTTTCATATACAGATATCTTCATCAAACAGAGTCTGTACATTTTAGAACAAACAGTATGTCAGACAGAGAGGTGGCAGGCTCTTCACTGCGAGTGGCAGTGGCAAAAAACATTCCTGGACAGGCCCAGGTCGCAGCACACAAGGGGACGTCGCAGCACGGGTCACTCGGTGAGGCCAGAAATGCCGGTGTCATCTAGCGGCCTGTGTTGTTCAGCAACCCAAAATGGTTCTTGATTCGTTGACTAGGTCATCCACTTCCTCCCAGATGACTTTCTGACAACCCCAGCCAAGAGTCGGTGGGAACGTCAGACAAAAACCCTTAGTTGGGCATGGCCCCGGGAGCGGGTCAGCGGCCCTCACCTGTCCTTTCAACCCGCCTCTGTCCACCCGTTCCCTCAGCCAGAGATCTACTATGTGGTCTGGGTTCAGGCCACTATACAGTGAGGATGAACAATTTGAGGAGGGCAATCAGCAGCTACTTGGCAGCGAAGAAATGGGGCCAATCTCCCCTGCTTCTTGCAGTAGGCAGCAAGTATAGATGTGGAGAGTGGCATGGCAAGTCATGTTGTGAGGGGTCAGCCTCTGCATACCAAGCCCGGTGATGAGGACAGCAGTGATGTTTGAAACACAAATCGATGATGATGTTGCCGACCGCACTTGGGAGCTGGGTGGAGCAAGGGCTTCATCATCGTCAGGAGAAGAGGGCGTCAGCTTGCACCTCAGGCAGTGGCGCAGCCAGCGAGTGGGTTGTGTGGCTGTGAGTCAGCAGGGTAGCAGCAGTGTGAGGTCGGGAGCCAAGTGGACACGGGGTAGAAAACCCGCTTCGGAGGTCCAAGAAAGTAGCGGCACAGGGGCTCAGCGAGGCAGCGACGGTAGTAGTCACTCAGTGCGGAGCGTTGGTGGTAAAATCAGATACTCAGCGGTGTGGCAGTTCTATGCTAAGACAATGGAGGAGCCGAATATGGGTATATGTATAATCTATGGGCAGAAAGTGAAGCATGGCCAGGGAGCAAAACGTTGGAAAAAACGGCCCCTACATCAACACATGCAGCGTCACCATTCGGTGGCCTGGGAGAAACGTGGCTCAGATGTGGTGGTCCATCCTGCCGCCGCAGCAGCGCCCAGTGCCACGCATGCCATTGCAGCTAGTCAAGGCTCCACCACCTCTGCAGAAGGGAGCTGTTTCTCTTTGCCATCATCTCCTGGTCCAGATGCTCCTGCTTCTCGCTACTCATGGCGCCAGCAGTCGTTGAACGAGGCGATTGCAAAGACACAACAGTATGCGTCCAACCATCCTAAGGTGCAGAAGCTGACCGTGCTCTGTCCAGTTGTTGGTACTGCAGTCCCTCCCTTTCCAATGGTTGGACTCTGCACCGTTTAGAGAACTAAGGGTTTTGTCCCGAGCCGAGATTGGAGAGTTCCAAGCTGTAATTTCTTTTCCAAAAAGACAGTCCAGCACTTCATAAATATGTAGTACAGAAGGTGGGCAGCCCTTTTAAGCTTTGGTTTTTCAAGGTGCAGGGCCCAGCGCAGACGTTGGAGCTGTAACTACAGTCAGGGCCCAGTACATGTCCTTTACGGCCAACTGGGTGAATGTGCTTCCTGCCCAGACACACCAACAACTTGGACAGGAGACGCCGCTTTCTCCTCCACGTTGTCAAACTGCTGCTCCTGCGCCAATGTCCGCCTTCTCCTCCTCCACCACCTCCACCATCTTAGCCTCCACAAGTGCTACTCCATCATACCACATGTGTAGGGCACAGCGGTGTCACGCAGTTCTACACCTGGCTTGCCTAGGCGAACAAAGTCGAACAGGGGAGGAACTGCTCCGCGTCATGCAGCAAGAAATCGATGTGAGGCTTTCCCCGCGCCAACTGCAAATCGGAACCATGGTGACGGACAATGGGAGGAACATGGTGTCCGCGCTGCATCGAGGAGGGATAGTCCATGCGCCCTGCAGGGCGCTTGTGTTTTAATCTGGTTGTGGAAAAGGTTCCTGAAGTCTTCCCCCGATCTTCAGAAGATTCTGAAAATGGCCAGGAAAAATGTGCATGCACGTTTTCATTCCTACAAAGCCAGGAAACACCCTCCTCGAGTTGCAGAGGCAGAACGGCCTCCAGCAACACACTCTGATATGCGATGTTTCCACCCGTTCCAGCCTGCACATGTTGGACTGACTGTATGAACAGAGAAAGGCCATGAACGATTTTTTGATGATCCAGGCGGAAAGGAGTACTCCCCTGTGTAACTCTGATGTCCGCCAGCGGCAGCTCATGCATGACACCTGCCGTTTGCTGAGGCCATTCAAGGAGGCGACGTTATTTGTCAGTCGCCAGGACTACGCCAGAACGTCATTCCACTGCCTTCATGTCCTGGACAGATGCTGAAAAATCTGTCTGGGCAGGGGACTGGGGGACGTGGGGGACTACATCTCGCGGCCACAAAGAGTCCGGTGGGGACTGAACTGGAGGAGGAGGACTAGGAGGAGGACATTGGAGCAGAAGCATTGTCTGGTGAAATGAGTGGATTTTCTACCCAGGTGACAAGAGAGGAGGAGCAGGAGCAGCTGGAGGAGGTAGATGGAGATGAGGAAGACGAGGCAGATGACCCGCAAGCACCATGGCAGTATACAGTGGAGATGGAAGAAGGGAGCCCCTCGGAGTCATTTGTGCAGATGGCCTGTAGCATGATGATTTGCCTGGCTAGTGACAGCCGAATAGTCACCATCTGGCAGAGGGATAACTTCTGGCTCTCCACCCTATTGGACCCTCGTTACTGGTCCAAAAATGGAGAGCCTTTTTCCCCGCTGCTGAGAGGGAGGACAAAAATCAAATACTATAGGGGAAATCCTCCGTAGTCAGTTGGCCGCCGCCTCTGCGCGGCATCGTCCCTCTTCTGACAGGTCTGACCGGGGTGGTCCTCCGCGCTCAGTATACTGCCTGTGGCTGCTGCGGGAAGGTGGGGAGGGGGGCATAGGTGCAGTACCAGCTCCATCAGCAGCAACCTCAGTCCCGGAGTCACTGATGAGCAGCTCCTTCACCCGCTAGTGAGGAGGGCAGTCACCAGCAGCAGCGGAAAATGGAGCGTCCTGAACCAACAGGTTTGGGGGCCTACTTAGACAGCACTCTACCACCAGTTAGAAGATCCGCTGGACTACTGGGCAGCCAAACTGGATGTGTGCCGCAACTTGCCCAGGGTTGCAGTTGAGAAGCTGTCCTGCCTGGCCAGTAGTGTGGCATCAGAGCGGGTGTTCAGTGCGGCGGGGGCCATCGTTACCCCAAGGAGAACCCGCTTGTCCACGGGAAATGTGGAACGACTGACCTTTGTCAAGATGAATCAGGCGTGGATCGGCCAGGATTTCCACACACCCCTGCCTTAGGCGTCAGATCACATCAGCCATGACACCTCACCAACACTTTGAGAAATGAGTCTGGATTTACACTACCTGACTCAGCCAGTATTCTGATGCCGCCACCTGCCTGATGCCACACATCTGCCTACAGTTTCTGCATCTGCCACCAACCATCTTTACCGGGGACAGGTATTGCCCCCCACCTCCACACTGTCATTGTGCCACTCTATGACCTCATGCTGCTGCTGCTGTTGCTGATGCTGTGACATCCACACTGTGTCATTGTGCCACTCTCTGACCTCATGCTGCTGCTGCTATTGTTGCTGCTGCGGTCACCTCCACACCCTGTCTTTGTGCCACTCTCTGACCTCATGCTGTGGCTGCTGCCGTGACCTCCGCACTGTGTCATTGTGCCACTCTGTGGCCTACTACTGTTTTGCCACCTCCAGAATGTCATTTTTGCACTGTCTGACCTCATGCTGCTGCTGCGGTCACCTCCACTCTCTGTCATTGTGCCACTGTCTGACCTCATGCTGCTGCTGTTGCTCCTGCCGTGCCCTACACACTCTGTCATTGTGCCACTCTTTGGCCTATAACTGTTTTTGCCACCTCCAGAATGTCATTGTGCCACTGTCTGACCTCATGCTGCTGCTGTGGCTGCCGTCGTGCCCTCCACACTGTGTCATTGTGCCACTTTGTGGCCTACTCCTGTTTTTACCACCTCCAGAATGTCATTGTGCCACTGTCTGACTTCATGCTGCTGCTGCCGTCACCTCCACTCTCTGTCATTGTGCCACTCTCTGACCTCAAGCTGCTGCTGTGGCTGCTGCTGTGACCTACACACTCTGTCATTGTGCCACTGTCTGACCTCATGCTGCTGCTGTGGCTGCTGCCGTGTCCTCCACACTGTGTCATTGTGCCACTCTGTGGCCTACTCCTGTTTTTGCCACCCCCAGAATGTCATTGTGCCACTAACTGGCCTCATGCTGCTGCTTTTGGCTGCTGCCGTGCCCTCCACACTGTGTCATTGTGCCACTCTGTGGCCTACTCCTGTTTTTGCCACCTCCACACCCTGTCATTGTGCCACTCTCTAGCCTACTGCTGTTTTTGCTACCTTCAAAATGTCATTGTGCCACTGTCTGACCTCATGCTGCTGCTGCCGTCACCTCCACTCTCTGTCATTGTGTCACTGTCTGACCTCATGCTGCTGCTGTGGCTGCTGCCGTGCCCTCCACACTGTGTCATTGTGCCACTCTGTGGCCTACTCCTGTTTTTGCCACCTCCACACCCTGTCATTGTGCCACTCTCTGGCCTACTACTGTTTTTGCTACCTTCAGAATGTCATTGTGCCACTGTCTGACCGCATGCTGCTGCTGTGGCTGCTGCCGTGCCCTCCACACTATGTCCTTGTGCCACTCTGTGACCTACTCCTGTTTTTGCCACTTCCAGAATGTCATTGTGCCACTGTCTTTGCTCATGCTGCTTCTGTTGCTGTTTCTGTGACATACACACTCTGTCATTGTGCCACTGTCTGACTTCATGCTGCTGCTGCCGTCACCTCCACTCTCTGTCATTGTGCCACTCTCTGACCTCAAGCTGCTGCTGTGGCTGCTGCTGTGACCTACACACTCTGTCATTGTGCCACTGTCTGACTTCATGCTGCTGCTGCCCTCCACACTATGTCCTGGTGCCACTCTGTGACCTACTCCTGTTTCTGCCACCTCCAGAATGTCATTGTGCCACTCTCTGACCGCATGCTGCTGTGGCTGCCGCCGTCACCTCCACACTCTGTCACTGATGTTGCCACCTGAGCCCTCAGCTTTTTTTTTTCCAGCTGGCGCTGCCATGACTTTCTGAGGCTTCATTCCTGCTTCAGTTTTTTGGTCAGTTTTGCCCTATTAAGTGCCCAGGGAATTTTATAGTGAAGCGATTCTAAGAGCGGCGGCAGTCATATGCGTGTCATACTAAAAAACAACATTGTATGAAGACCAAACCAAGCTCCCTCTACATATTTAAGCATGGCACAGCGTTCTACAGCACCCTACAGATGTAATTCGGACCGAAACGAATTTTGTCGGTAAATTCGTCAAAGTCGGCGAATCGAATTTTTGAGAAATTCACCCATCTCTAACCAGGATCATTGGTGGTCTCAATACTGAACTATATATATCCTATAGTATGAGTTACTTCATACACTTGAGTACTATGAAAAGGACGACATAGTGTTCCAGCAGGAAAACAACTTGATTATTAATTACTTTAATGTTATTAACCATACTTAAAGGGGATTTGCCAGGATGCAAGTTTCTTACCTCTCTCCTTAGCATAGGGAGAATGTCAACAAATCACGCTGAGTCATAAAGGCTGCAGGGCTGAGAGGGAGGGGGTGAGTAAGGAGCGAGGAGGAAGGGAACGTCTCAAAACTTAAGTGAAATAATAAACAGTACAACAGTGGATTCTCAATACAGCAAGACACAGCCTCATAGACTGCCCTTTCTACCCGGTGCCTTAAAAGCTCATTCATTTTGCCTGTCATCACATAAGAAGTGTTTCACGCAAGCGCGGCCTGTCAGCTCCTGGTTCGTGTCTAGTGGAAGCTTTGAGGTAACTAAGGGGGATTGAGAAATGCTGTAGCTCTCAGAGTCTTCACTTTTTTAATGACATATATTTAGAAAAGTGATTAAATACCCATTTTGGAGGATCCCACGTCAACATTACATGGTGGCAAAACCCCTTTAAAGTATCCTTCATCCGACAAAAAATGCACTCTAATTCAAGTCCGTAGATGTTAGTACAAAAAAGGTATTGGTTCCAGAAAATGGTGGCAAAAATTTAAAACATAATGAAAACTGTAAATGTTTTGTATTGCCAGATTCATATCACCCTGTAGAATACAGATAATACTTCATTTATACCGGAGATTGAACGGCATTAAAGCAAAGCTCCCGCAAACATAGCATAAGTACAATACTTTTTTTTCACATTTTGCCCCACTTGGAATTTTTTTGTGTTTCACCCAGTATATTCTATGGTACAGTGAATGACACCATTAGAAAGTACATCTTGTCCTGCACAAATAAAAACCATTATGTGTTTATGTAGATGGAAAAATAAAGTTATGGCTCTGGGAAAGAAAAGTGTGACAAAAAAGGCTCCGCCAGGAAGGGGTTAATAGTCAGAAAGTAAGTTGGCAAGTGTGAATTGACATAAGGCACCTAAATAAATCCTCACCCAGATAGTTCCACCGTGTAGTCCGATAAGAAACACATAGATCAGTATACAGTTGAGATATATTAAACCAGGCGGTATAAAGATGATACGCATACAAAAGGTTAAGTCACAGACCTGCTCCATTCATGTATCGCACTAACTGACTGCTTCCCAATCGCAGTGGTCATAGCAAAAGTATTCCATCATTCACGCTGCTGTGATATCTAACTGCGTTCCCAGGTGCGTGGCCACAGTATCAGTGCACTGTATAGCAGGAGGTTATATTTGGGTCAGTTCTGTAGTGTGAGATTCTGGAACGCCCTTATCCATTACCCTGTGTGTGTAGGCCAGGTTGAATCTAGACCCCAAGGGATTGTCAGGGTTCAGTTTTCCAAAACAGTATACGACAGCTGAATACTGTACTCAGTTATTTCCAGCTGTTTCCAGAAGCCCCATCCTTGTAATCAGTGATGGTCCCAGCAGTCAAACCCCAGTGATCATACATTTTTCACCTATTCTTGTAGATTGGTGGTAAGTGTTATTGGTGGAATAACTCTTTCAATTTTTTCCCCACTTTTTTAATCTTATAAAGGTGTTCCAAAAGAACATAGATTTTTTTGCTCATATAATTACAAAAATATAAACAAGCATAGGCACCAGTCAGGGCAAACTACTTGTATGGCCTAACAGGCTATTACAAAAGATAGCCATGGGGACCACTGTTTGGTCCCAGGCTGCCTTCACAGTGACACCAGTCCTAAAGATCATGTTACTGGGGATGGCAATCATAGCTACAAGGGGTCATCCTTCTTGTACAGTGCCAGGGTCAGACTTGATTGAAGCACTGAGAGGATAAACTTCCAGGATGAAAGATTTCTCCACTCAGTATAATTTTCACCAACCAACCACTATTTAGAATATATTTCTTTGTATAGGAGAATTGGAGATGGTGTGTTATAAAATTATTTCACCCCCAATACTGCAAGCAAGCAGACAGAGAGCAGTCTGTACAGTACAGTGAGCTGAAAATGGCATTCAGAACGCAATACAGTGAAATATATATAACATGGTCATGTGATTTTAACAGCCAGTGAGAGACCTACACCCAACAATGACATTTTTGACACTTCTCTGTGCTATGCACTGATTGGATGGCCTTCAAAAGTGCAGAATGGAGTTAAAACTTAAAATGGCATGTTGAACGCCATGGCGAACGCAAACATTTACTCGAACGGACAGTAAAATGTTTAGTTCGAGAAAATTGAGACGTTCGACTTGAACTTAACTTTTCTCAAATGGTTTGATCAACAATAATGCTAGTCACCAGGGTGGTGACATCACAGACAGCCCGAAAGCCTTTGTTAGTGTTACGTTTCAACGCAGTCTGCAGGCACTGACGCGTTGAACACCGAGTAGTTGTGGCTTTTCTGGGCCATCGCGAGCGTAGATGGTTTGGTAACAAACCACGCTAAGGAGCGGAGTCCAAGGGGCCCCTGGTCTTCACCGGAGCCCCCTGCAAGGCTGAATGGATTTTGCTGCAGGGAACCCCCAGGTCGCTACCCCTGACATGGCTACTCGTGGTGGCAGCTGAAGTGCAGGTGACAGAGTCTAGGCAGGTATGAAGTAGGTACGCCAGCAGAATACAGCAGAAACCAGAGATGAGGCTAAACAGATATCAGGCTGACAGGTAAAAAGACAGGATACAGCAGAAACAGGAAACTTAGGTAACAGACATGCAGGATGGCAGGAATCAGCAGGGCTAAATGTGCATAGGTAGCAGAAAGGTATAATAGCAGAAACAGAAAACCAGAGGTCAGGAGCTCATGTGGACAATCGATGAACTGACCAGGAACAGAGGCAGGAAGTTCCTTAAATCACAGGAAGTTATAGGTCACCATCCCTTTATATCCAGACCAGCGAGCGTGTGCCCTCCCTAGGGAGAGTGTGCAGACCCAGACAGGAACAGGAGCGAGGACAGGTGAGTAGCAGCAATAACAATTGACACAGCAACAGGCAAAGGAACCAGGGACACAACCAGGCAAACATACATGACCACAGTCCACAGAAGTGGCCGTGGTGTGAATGGCGACAGGACAGAAGCAGAGACCCAGCCATGCCCGCGTATTGGAACTAATGGAGCAGCATGGACCATGACAGTTAGGCTTCCGGGAAGCCATTCAAACCCCGCGATTACGCCATGGTGGGGGGAGGGGCTGATGGAAACAAAGGGAGCTCCCCCCTCTGTCTCTTCCTTAGCAGCCGAAGTTGCTATTGTCTGTAGTATCTAAGGAGTTAATCGGCCACAACTGGAGCAAGCTCCGGTTGTAACCAACAGTGCATGGAGTCAGCTGTAATATACAACTGACTCCATGAGCTGACCATGCGGACTGGGCTCGTGGGTTAGAGATGTAACAGATAAGTGTTAAAAAAAACTCTACACTGCAATATATTAGTATTATAAAAAGTATATTTAAAAACTGTGAATACAATACAAACACATGAGGAGGTCAATAATCCCAGCAACAGGAATCAAATGATACAAATCAATCCGGATCAGAACAATGTGACATATCAGTGTTAAATTTAGAAGAATATCACAAATATTAAGAATAAAGTACATGGTCTTATTTCAGTGTAATAACTTCTGTGCATCAAACATCATTTATACCACATTCATCCATATCTTTAGTGACACCCAAGCACTAAAACTGTAGAAGTTTGTGCATTCAGTAACAGGTCCCAAATGTGGCCAAATCGGTCTGGCATACCTCTAGCTGCAAAGGTGAGCTCATACATAGTTAGGTCTTTATTATTTAAGGGTTACCCAATGGAGTAGTAAAAAATTAAATAAAGAAAACTTTATTTTATAAACCTAAAAAATAAATAAAATAAAAAACATGATTGGTACACTGTATCTATAAAAACCCAATCTTTTATCCCTAGTATGTATAGGCCTTTTAGGCCTGCTAGCTTACTTGTTTGCTATTTTCTGCAAGATTACTTTAGTTAGAATTTTGAAACTCTAGGTGTTCCTGAAGTTTGTAGTTGTTGGTAATTTCCAGTTATTTATATAGTTTTATGTGACAGGCATTTTGGTATAAAAATGCTTTTTTTTGGAAAACCACATATTTACATAACACAGATTTTTTTTCTGTACTGTTTTTTTTTTATAAGATATTGCAGATGAGGTGATTTTATGTACAAGCTTAGAAGGATGACGCATTGCTTATGGAAAAATATCTCAAAAGAGGAACTTTATGCTTATATTGGACTTACACTTCTGGCAGGGTGTCAAAAATCTTGTTATGTTCCTATCAGAGAATTATTTCTGGACCCACATTCTGATCCATACTACAAAGCAACAATGTCAGTGAATAAATATGAGGATATTCGAAGAAGCCTTCGATTTGATGATAAGCGAACTTGTCCTTCGAGGTTGGAAACGGATCAACTAGCACCTATTAGTTACATTTGGAATATTTTTATCAAGAATTGTACCATGCTCTACAATCCTAGTGATAATGTAACAGTGGATGAGCAACTTGTAGCCTTCAGAGGATGTTGCAAGTTCATTCAATATATGCCTAGTAAACCAGCCAAGTATGGACTGAAAATATTCTTGATGTGTGATTCTGCCAATTACTATGAGATGAATGGGCTTATCTACTGTGGATAAGAAGTTGGCGCTCCAGTGCAGAAAGATCTAGGTTCTCACATTGTAAAAAAAAACTTGTTCTACCAGTTTACAATTCTGGTAGAAACATAACAATGGACAATTGCTTTACTAATGTTCAACTGGGCAATTTTTTGCTTGTAAGAGATCTTAAAGTTGTTAGTACTATAAAGCCATATTGACGAGATATTCCTCTGGTGATGAAGCACAATCCACAGTGAGCACTGTGATAGTGTCTTTGGTTTCAGCAACAAATCAACAACAGTGTCTTACAAGGTAAATAAGGAAAAAATCATTTATATTTCTCAGTACCAAGCAACATGATTCCAGTATTGACAGCAATGACAGGAAACCGAAACCAGAAATCATCCTGTACTATAATACAACTAAAGAAGGTGTGGACAAGATGGATAAAATGGTTGGAGAATATTCATGCAAGAGGCAAACAAAGGGCCAAATGTATGAAAACTGTCTAGGTCTAAAATTCACTTTGTTGCCCATAGCAACCAATCAGAGCGCCCCTTTCCTTTTTTCAGAGCACCATATGGAATGAAAGGGCCTCTCTGATTGGTTGCTATGGGCAACAAAGTGAGGTTTAGACCTAGATAGTTTTCATACATGTGGCCCAAAATGTTGGCCTTTAGTCATATCTTCAAATATACTTGATGTGCCAGCCCTTAATTCCTACATTATTTATACTGTAACTCATCCCGATTTCCATACTAGGAGTAGGGACAAAAGACGCCTATTTCATATCTTACTTTGTAAGATAAGGCCCATGTTACGTGAATGTGTAGATTTCTAATGCCATGCATACTAGGGTTAAAATATAACCTTATTTATACCACACACTGAATGCTGTATAAAAGGAAAATGTACTCAGTGCTAAAACATAACAAAGACTATATATATATATATAGATCACTTTAGCCTGAAAATATAGTTAATATGTTTTAAATAATGCACTGTGAACTGAAAAATTTTAATTCAGAAGTGACAATTAAAATGACACAATTGTGTTTTTTTTTCCATTCCACCCTACAAATAATGTTTTTTTGCTTCCCAAGTACATTATGAGGCATTGTATGGTACCATTGAAAAATACTACTCTGCCTGCAAAAATCAAGCCCTTGTTTTACAGTAATGATAGAAAAATAAAATCATTACAGTTAAGATGAAAAGAGAAAAAAAATAACAAAAGTTGTCCCTAAAAAGCACTGTCAAGAAGGGGTTAACTCTAGTGGCAGTAACTGATTTTCTTTCTTGACATCTTGCATGTACACAAATGCTGTGAATATACAACTCATGACTCCATTTGTTTTGCCAAAAATTGATCCCTTTTATGCTGCGGCTGTTTCTGAGGGAGACATTTCTCTCTCTTTCAAACATTTTCTGAGCTCTTTTTGATATGTGTATTTCAACAGCTAAGCACCTCCAAGTCTAATTTTGTAACTAAAGACCATCAATCACAAAATATGGAATTCATTTTATCTTTACTGGAATGTAAATTATAACTAAAAAGATACATAGTTTCAAACATGTTTTGTCTTTTCATCATAAAATATTTGAGTTGAAGTATAAAACAGAATATACAGCATTAATCTACTAGACTGCATATTTTGTCAGAGTGGGTGTTAGAAAATACATTTAAAATTTTTTGTCACATTTGACCATGAACATGATATTTTTGCAAATATGTCACATTTCCAGGTTAACTACTTAATTTTGTACAACCAACAGAAGGGCTTTAGAAGAAATATTCATGATTCCCATTCCCGGTGAAGTTGGGTTTTCAAATCTTCAGAATGTTACTGGATAATGGACTTCCACAGGACAGACTGTACCCTTTAATTGTGGAAATCTATCAAACAGCCTAACCTATTCTGCCTTTCGTGTTCCAGAGGCAGAAGCTCATTTATATGTAAATGAAGAATAAATAAGCAACCTTCCATTCAGAATCATAAATCTGATTGTATCTACCAAACTGCAATCTCAAAAATCATTCCTTTCCGAATGAAGGAAAGAGTAATCATAGGACGAACCTTGCAATACAAATGATTTGAAAAGGAAACATTTTTTTAAAAAAATAAAAAATTGGCTTTCAGCATTTATTGTGCACATAAGATCCTCTTGGAACATGTGGCTATATACGGTGTGACACTGTACATACACTGAAACTCTCATGCAAAATTATAGTGTGTGAGCATGTCAATTACAGTGCTCAGTTTGTCAGCTGATGGATGCTAATGTCTGGTTTCTTGAATGGGGTTTCGAGTTTTATGTAAATAAAATATAATCTGTGTCTAATGTTATGTTTTAAATGTAAGCAACTTTAACATATACTTTGGGCCTTATGTATGAAAACGGTCTTGTAGTAAGACTGTCTCTGTTGCCCATGGCAACCAATCAGAGCTCAGCTTTCACTTCATATAGTGCTCTTTAAAAATAACAGCTGAGCTCTGGTTACTATGGGCAGCAAAGAGAGTCTGCTACACAGTTTTTATACATAAGGCCCTCTATGTTCATATTCCTCATCATCATCATCATCAAGATCTCTGCTTGCAGTATGTTTGCATATAAACATGGATAACATGTATATCACTTACTAAAGGGTTATCCACCTGCTCAAAAAAACTCAGAAATTGTACACATTTGAATATTATGACTAGCAGCTGATATCTAGCCACTGTATGCAGCACAGACAGCAGCTAGATGGTCTAGGAGTGACTCAATAAGGTCCTGGTAGGTTGTCACAGTTATCTGGAGTCATGCTGACTGCATCCCACAGCTGCTGGACTGTGTGTGGGGAGGATCCATAGAGTGAACACGACAATTGAGGTGGTCCCACATATGCTCACTTGGGTTCAAGTCTGGAGAATTAGAGAAGGGAACCAGGGTAGTACTTGGACATGGTCTTGGTCCTTTTCTTCCAACCAGCACCTGACATTTCTAGCCCTTTGACGTCGCATTGACTTGCTGAAAAATCACATTGGCCCCTAAGCAGACAATCAGCATGTATGGGTGTACGTGATCTGCAAAGATGGACTCATATCTAAAACGGTTGAGAGTGCCTTTCAATGGGTGCCCAGAGAATGCTGCAAAACATTTCCCAGACCATAACGCTGCCACTACTAGCTTGTGTTGGGTGGAAAGCCTGGTCAGTGCTCTCGGTGGGTGCTCAAGTCGTGTAGCAGGCCTCACCAATTGATCACCACACAGGGCTTCGAGGCCACTTGTGTAGCCTTGACATGGATCCAGGAGGGTGAGCAAGTGTTCTAGCAGGCACCACCAAGTCAGCGTCATGACAGGTGCTTTGGTGTTGCTTTGGAGCTCAATACGCCATAGGATTTGCTTGTTATTTTAGACATGTCTGTTAGCCCCTTGTTTCATTTTGGCAGTGAGCTGCTCCACTCCAGCATGTCAGTCAACCCTCATGCACCTTTTTTAGCCAACATTTCTTTCTCACATCAATGGTACATGCTTCCCCACAGTTTCCACGTATTCCTCACAATAGTGCCATTTGTCCACTCACCATACACCGTCACCACAGAAGCACACAAACTGTTCACAGACTGCACAGTTTAGGAAATTTTGCCTGCTTTTGCCTGGAAGCCAATAATCATCCCTTTTTGCAACTTTTTGATAAATCGCTCTTTTTACCCATAATAATAACAAGAGATATGTGCAGACAGCCTATCACATGTATTATAACCACCAAGCCAGTTCACAACACATTATTTCTTTCATAAACTACAGGCTGTCAACATTGAAAGTAGGAAGTGTATAATATAACAAAAATGACTCTTCTTTTCAATTTATTGTTGATCCAGCATTGATGCCTTAGTGCTTGCTCCTGTGTCTACCTCAGGTCAGTACATGACTGTGACAGCCAATCAGAGGCCTCAGTGGTCATGTACAGTTCATGTAGTGGTCATGACCTCACCATTCATGTTCACAACCTGAGAAGTAATGTCAATGGAACCAGCATGTGACCACTGAGGTCACTGACTGGCTACAGAGGTCACATGTCGACCAAAAGTGAACAATGATGCGAGCACAAAAGCTTTAACGCTGGATTTGTGGTGGATTAAAGAGGTGCATACTTTTTTTTTCTTTTATACAGGTGGGGGCTTTTTGAAATTTTTTTGTGAAATTGGACAACCCCTATACCTAGGATAGTTTGTGGTTGGGGGGTAGCTGAACACAGGCCCGGACTGCCCATAGGGCAAACCGGGCATTTGCCCAGCGGGCCGCTGGGGTCCGGGCCACAGGGCCGGCTCGGATCGCCCGCCGAGGAGGACAGTGTTCCCCCCGGCGGGCCCCGAGTCTCGGCGCTGGTCTGTGGCGCGCTACAGGGGCCGCAATGGTCGCATCAGCGACCGGACCCCTGTGGCAGGGGACCGACAGGCCCCCCCCTCGCCACACGGCTGCACGGCCGGTTCACAGACCCAGCCATGCAGCCATCACGGCCGCTGCTTGCACCGCGCGGTGCAAGCAACGGCCAAGGCTGAACATCTGGGATCTACTGATCCCGTCTGTTCAGCTCCCAGGAGGCCGCGGGGCAGGCGTGGCCCCGCACTCTGCAATGAGCAGCCACGGGCTCCGGAGCAGGTGAAGAGGACGGGACAGCGGATGAGTATTACTTTTTTTTTTTTAAACTACTTTCTGTCCCTGGCTGCCTATAATAGCCCTGCCCTGGCTACCTATACCCTGCCCCTGGCTACATATACCCTGCCCTGGCTATATGATGCCCTGCCCTGGCTAACTATACCCTGCCCTGGCTATATGATGCCCTGGCTACCTATACCCTGCCCTGGCTACCTATACCCTGCCCTGGCTATATCCTGCCTGGCAAACTATACCCTGCCTGGCTATATGATGCCCTGCCCTGGCTACCTATACCCTGCCCTGGCTATCTGATGCCCTGCCCTGGCTACCTATACCCTGCCCTGGCTATATGATGCCCTGCCCTGGCTACCTATACCCTGCCTGGCTATATGATACCCTGCCCTGGCTATATGATGCCCTGCCCTGGCTACCTATACCCTGCCCTTGCTACCTATACCCTGTCCTGGCTATGTGATGCCCTGACCTGGCTACCTATACCGTGCCCTGGCTACCTATATCCTGCCCTGGCTATATGATGCCCCACCCTGGCTACGTATACCCTGCCCTGGCTATATGATGCCCTGCTCTGGCTACCTATACCCTGCCTGGCTATATGATGCCCTGGCTACTGATACCCTGCCTGGCTATATGATGCCCTGCCCTGGCTACCTATGCCCTGCCCTGGCTACCTATACCCTGCCTGGCTATATGATGCCCTGCCCTGGATACCTATACTGACCCTGCCCTGGCTGCCTATACCCTGCCAGGCTATATGAAACCCTGCCCTGGATACCTAGACCCTGCCCTGGCTGCCTATAATAGCACTGCCTACCTATACACTGCCCTGGCTGCCTATAATAGCCCTGCCTACCTATACACTGCGCTGGCTGCCTATACACTGCCCTGTCTGCCTATATACTGTTCCTGTCTGCCTATAAGTGGCCCTGCCTGCCTGCATACTGTCCCTGCCTGCCTGCATACTGTCCCTGCCTACATACTGGCCCTGCCTATCTACATACTGGCCCTGCCTGCCTAATGGGGGTCTACCAATTTACATGCCACTTATCTGACATTTTTTAATTTCTAATTTTTAGGATTTAACATACGCTGTTTGGGGAATTGATAGGAAAGTGCTGGAAGAGAGAGGAGTCTAAGATGTATTTGTTGTAAATTTTACAGGGACGAGTAGTGACCACTAGAAGAGGACACTGCATGCTGTACTGGGCCAGAAGGAGAAGAAAAGGAGAAGAGAACAACTCCCATCAGAGATGCCGTCTCCTGTGAGTCCCTGCTGTCAGGGGTCATTTTACTTCTGTGTTGAATCAGTTCTGTATTCATGTGATGGTGACCTGACTACTGGTGATGTGATTGGTGGGGTTGTAGGTTATGTTGGTGCTTATGTAGTGTCAGTGTGGGCTTGTCCCTGATTGTAAAGTGCACACCTGACTCTGTGATGAGGGGTTTCTCTGCAACACTGTTTCTTTCTTGCTTGTGTTTAGGGAGCTTTCACACGGAGCGGTTTTGGTGCATTTTTTGATGAGTTTTTTTGTGCAGAAATGTACAGCATTAACTGCTCCGCCTCTCTGCACAAAATGCACCAAAAACTCTCTGTGTGAAAGCCCCTTTATAGTGTAGTTTATTTTAGACAGTGGCGAGGTGCGAGAACAAGGGACATTTTGTAAGCGGATATTGTATGTGGGCTGCTGGGGGCTTAGTGCCAGGGCTGATTTTTATTCCCTGTCCGGCGCTGGCTGAACACATGTATAGGATGCTGTGTGAAGCAGTCAAATGCACGCATCCAATCCTAAATGAGCAAGTGAATGAGTATCTTTCTTTGTATATCTAGATGAGTGAGAGTCTCTGAATCACTGAAAACCAATTTTGAATAAATGGATTGGAGAAAATGAAGAAATACATGGAACATGAAAAATTATTGGTTCAAAGAAAAGGGAGTCCCCTTCAAAAAGTAAAACTTAACTTTTAGGCTATGTTCACATGGTGTAATTGAGGGGACGTATTTCGCCCACAATTATGCCGTGTGATCGGGAGCAGGGGCTGGGCGGGGGGGCCGGCAGCCAGTCGGCCCAATAGACATTCATTATTCACGGCACGTATACGCCGTGAATAATTTACATGTCACTTTTCTTCCCGCTCAGCGTATTCTCCGAGCTGGAGAGAGGAGACGTAATCCATAATTCTATATGAGAACTGTGGATTAACGTAATTATTGGGACGTATCTCGCCCCGTATTTAGCACAGTGCGGCGCGAATTACGGGGCGAGATACGTCCCAATAATTGCCGTGTGAACATAGCCTAATTGTAATAGTTAATAAGATAAAATTAGTAACAGCTAGTGAACTGTCCCTATTACACGCTCACAAAAATAACCTACCTAAATAGGTTGACCGCCCCGATAAGGGTGAACCCACCCTCGCCAACCTACCTATAGAAACCCTGCTATTATCCTAGGGACAAAAAGTCCCTAGGATAAAAAGAAATAGAAAAAAGAAAAAGTAAAGTGAATGAGAAACCACACTGAAACATTTGAAATGCCAAACTGTACTTTTTGAGGAGGGACTTCCTCTTCTGGGAACCAGTGAGTGAGAGTCTCTCCCTGAGTTTTTGAACAAATTAACATTTGGCACTAAATGCACAAGTGAGTAATTGAATACATGGTTGAATGTCAGGGTGGTTGAGTCATCCAATTGTAATTAACATTCCTGTTTGGACCAATGTATTAGCAACCTCTACTCTGTGTGAACCATTCCCAAACTCCTGGTCTTTGGGGGTCTTGACAATTTGTAGAGCACATGGCTCCAAGCATCTGCATGACCCAGTGAGATGCTGGTTATCTGCATGACTCAGTGTCTTGTTCTGGTGTCTTTGATATTAGAATGAACAAACAACTGGCTCTGTGTGTCAGAACTACTACTATTGCTAGACAATAAAAAAGGTCACACTTACCTTCTCTCTGTCCTCCGCTCCAGCACTGCTCTGTTCTCATCAAGTCTTCTTTACTTCCAGCTCCTGGTGGACGCCTTGTGCGGTCTGGAGCCGCTGACTGGCTGCAGCAGTCATGGGTCATTTCCTGACATCACTCCTTAGAATTGAAAACTCTGAATGGTCATACTGGTTTAAACTGGTACTTATTCAATGTGCAGTTTTTACTAGGCAGTTGCCTCCCTAGTGAATGGCTGTGTGAGCAATTGTTCATTAGTGAGTTGCCCCTTCTACTCCTACTAAATATAGTTTATTGTCCAGTCTTGGAACTGGAAGTATGGCCCAGTGTCTGTGTTCTTAAGTAAATAGTGTCCCATTTTTCTGTGATTTTCTAAAGTCAGGAAAAGACATGTGACTGCTGCAGCCAATTAGCAACTGCAGGGCATATAAACCGATTGTTCCATTTTTCTGCGATTTTCTTTTGTAAAATGCTAGTATAGGGACAATACAATGAGGACCCTTGACATGAGCTCGGAGTTTGCTTTTTTTTGGCCAAAATATCAACTAATACCTCATGGTTGATATTTTTCCAGTATGTAGTTTTGCTCTGTAATACTGGAGAGCAGAGGGTATCAGTGTTTTGTGTTGGATGCTTGAAATATGCTGGGCAACCGCTCAATCAAATAGTAAGGGTGTTATTGATTGGTTGTAAGCCAGCATGGTGCACCACACATAACTGTACAATTGGCACCCATAAGCCATATCTATATGTAGTTGTAATACTAGTAATCATGCCACTCATGGATAGTAGATGTGTGAGTGGTTGTTTATCAGTATTTTTGCATTTATATAATCTCCTCTGTATGACATTGTGGCTTTTCTGCATACTGGAGTGAACTGATGCTTATCTAATCTGCAGTTTTTACTAGGCAGTTTCCGCCCTCATGGATGGGGTGGAGCAATTGTTCATCAATGAGCTGCACCTGTTAATTTTTTCCCATGTAGCATTGGGGCTTATATTGCCTCCTATTAGGAATAGTTAATTGTCCAGCCATTGTTCAGCTGTAAGTATGGCCCAGTGTCAGTGTTATTAAGTAAATAATGTCCCATTTTTCAGTGATTTTCTGAAGTCAAGAAAAGACATGTGACTGCTGCATCCAATCGGAGCATATGAACGGACTACCTGGAATCGAAGTAAAAAGAAAACCTGTGGAGAGGAGCGGCAGAGGCAGTGCTGGAACAGAAGTAAGTGGGGAGGTAAGTAACCCTTTTTTACTTTCTAGCAGCAGCAATTACTATTGCTGACCTTGACAACTCTTTAGGCTTGCAAATATAAGCACATACACTGACCTTATGGGGTATGTATGCACTACTGTGTTCAACACAAACACCCACATTGACTCTATCATGTAAACAATGCTGAGAAATGCTTTTTTTCAGACTGTGTGGGAATAATATTTGCTTGTCACTGATGTTTGTGTACTACACGGTATTATTACATGGACATTAAATGGGACTATTATTTGAAAATTGTTTAGAACTGTAATGAGTAAAACACTCAAAAATACAACAGAATCAGAACTGCATGGTACTGCAGTGATGGCCCAAAGTACAGCACAATCTATAGTTCTGTTCCTTGAACTATGATGGCAATGTAGGTAAGCTGTAGTTTATTTTAATATAACATATCAATCTCCAAGCAAAGCTGAATTTTCACTGTAGAGAAGAATTATTCTTTAAATTGAAAAAAGCAATGTGTTTATGCAAGACTAACTTTGTGATGCACAGGCAGCCTCAAGAAGAAGACAGGACATACTTAGTAGTCAACTACGACCTGCACCATTAGGCTTCACACAACATTACAAGACAAATCCAATAACAGCAACTCAAAATTGACATACTGAGGGACATATTCACTGAACCTCCTCTCTTGTCATTTAGGCAACCACCTAGCTTGAAGCAAATGACTATGTATGTGTGAAGTTTCCTGGAACTAGCACACCTCCTTATCTACTGTAACATTATGATGCCTGCATACATGATCTTCATTTATAGAATTCAGACTACATTTTCCAGGAAGTCTTTTGTTTCAGTGTATATAAGGTATAGGTTCTACTATATATACAAGGGATGCACATACAGAAATTCTCTAACTTTCCTAAAAAGGAGCCTCTAAAAACAGGGCATTGTAGGATTCACAGTAGCCAGTCCAGGTTATGTATGCATCTCTATAGGGAAAATACAAGCTGCTAAAAAGAGAGGCTACATTCTGTTGTCAGATTTGTAGGTCAACAAAATTAAGTACCTGCTATCCAGCTTTGTTCTCAAGTCCAGTGTCACGGGTATGCAAAGGTGAATCCACTGGACACCGCAACCAGTGGAATAACCAACATTAAGAAGCCTCCCGGTCTTCACCAGAACCCACCGCAAGTTCAGTTGGACCTGTGCGGCGGAATTCTCCAAGGTCGCTAACACTAACATGACTTGCTTGCGGTGGCAGCATGGGTGCAGTGTGGTACAGAATCGGCAGGCAGGAGTGTAGTCGGGGATAGGCAGAAAGTTCAGGGCAGGCAATGTCATCAGTGGTAACAGGCTGAAGGTCAGGTACACAGTATAAGCACAAGGAACAACAACACTTTCTCTAACTTGCACCAACGGACTTGCAAAGTATATAGGGAAAGGAAACAGGATATAGGGTAAGCGCCCAGTGATTAGCCAATCACAGGCACACTGGCTCTGTAAACTTCACAGAGGTGGCACGTGCGTCCTAGGGAGTGGGGTGGGTATGCGCACAGTGGCACAGAACAGAGGACCCCAGCAGAGCAGGATTGTGAAGAGGTGAGTACATGAGGCAGCAGAGCACGAGCACGCCTGCAGCCCGGCAATGCAGCTGTGGCTTGTGACATGTAGTCTGTTGTAGAGGGACCAATATGTATTACAGATATACTGTATGTTATATGTGGGATTTGTTATTTAAGCAATAAATGTACACAAACACAAATGTACACTTTAAAGTAGGGATGCACAAGCTTCCCTGGTATTATGGACACAAAACTAAACTTAAACTAACCTTAAAGGGAAGTTCCCACCATAGCATTTGATGGCATTACGATAGGATGTGCCATCAAAGTCTGATAGGTTTGGGTTCTACCTTTGGTACCCACACCTATTTCTGGAGTGGGCCTCCAAAGGTGCGCATGACTCTGTATTCTGTTCTATAAGAGCTCAGAGTACAGCCAAGCTGCATGCGCAGAACTCCCAGAGAACAGAATGCATAGTCATGCACAAGTGCAAACGGCTCTCTATTCTTAACCAACACTTTTTAAGCCCATTCCCAAGATGGGTGTAGGTTCTAGAACTTTAACTTGGACAACCCCTTTAAGGCATGCCATATTTTTATCCCCTGACAGTTTTATTTCGTATTTTTGTAAGTCCATTGACAGATATATGGAACAGTAGAAAAGAAAGTCACATGACATGTCAAAACTACAGTCTCTGTCCCAAAAAAAAGTGTCAGTGTCTAAAACCAAGTAGAAAAAGTTGCATGGTATTTTTTTTTAACCTTAAAAACATTGTTATTGTGAAAAATGCAAGGTAAAGGGTAACAAGAATTTAGAAAAACATTACAGAAAAGCCTTCTGCAATACACAATAGAACTGCAACTTGGAAGATTAATTTTCCAGCAAGACAAAGAGCCCAATCATAGCTACACAGGAGTGACTGAAATACCTAAGGCGGGGTTTATTTGTCACAGTCAAAGTATTTTTTGCTTTAGTTTTATGTAATCATAGCAAATCTGCAGCATTTTTGCCATTATTTTGGAAAGTCAAACTAAGGCTTCATTAGTGTCCAAACATGTATGTCCAAATGAGTATTTAAAGGGGTTGTCTCACTACAAGGATTGCTTTTTATGTTAAAGATCTTGCAAAAACAAGTCTCTTTGCAATGTGTGTCCATTATCAGTGTCCTACCTATTCCTAGATATCCCCTTTTGAATGGGCTTCATCAGCTCCTCAGGTTGCTATAGCTACAGACCTGTGTGATATCTCCTGATAGGCTGTCAGCGCTGGTTGCTATAGCTACAGACCTGATGTACTCAGCAGCTTGTCACTGCAGGACAGTAATAGCCAGTAAACGCCCCTGAGTTCAAAAATGAAACTGAAAACAGGACGGAGGTATAATGAATCAATGTAGTGAGACCACCCCTTTAAGTCTGGATTACAAAGTTGCTCTTCAATAATGGTCCGCAACATAAATGAGCTTTAAAAGCAGATTTTTAAAAATGTGGAAAAATTGTAATATCCACAAGCTGATATGGATTTCTGCCTACAGACTTATTAATGCATATACTGTATACAGACTAAGAACAAGAGAAATTGTATGGTGTAATAATTCATAGAGGAAATAGTAAAGTTAGGACTGCATACTTAAGAAGCCCAATACAAATGTAATTAGGAATTGCTGATTTGCTAAATGAAGACATTTTCAGAGGCTCAGGGAAATACTAAACATTTTAATTTCAATTTCAGCAACAACAGCAGTCTTTAATTTTTGGAAGTAAATATAAATCCTTGTAATAACATATAATATGTAATTAATGGAGTTGTGCTTGTGGACCATGAAGAGGTTTATTTGTTGATTACAATATGTGTGCAGCCGATTACGTGACAGACTGGCAATAGCTGAGAGTGTAGAAAACAGAGGTAATTAACGGAATTGTGTTTCTCGGAAATCACACTACAATTTGTAAAAATGCATGACTAGGCACAAAAAGAACAATTATTGGATTTTTCTTTTTTAGTTATGCATAAAATTCAATTTAGAACGTGAAATTTATAATGACATTTTTATGTGCAATCACTTTGTTGTATACAGGTAGAAATGTATGTTTTTAATATACAAAACTTAGAAAGCGGGTCAAAGGGGTTGTACACTTTGGTCAACGCATTTTGTTAAAAGTGCTCCCTCAAAATAAGCTGATCGTGCAGAGACCCACAGCTGCAATCTGCAAGGAACCTGGCTGTGTGTGTCCAATTCCCAGTGGCATAGTCTGAAAGTCAACAATGTGAGGCAACCCTTTTGCCTCCAAATATTGGCGTAAAGCAGGCATGCATAACATATGGCTTGTGGGCAACCTGTGGCTCGCCAAAACATTCATGGTGGCCAGCAAATTTTTGTGGCCTATGTAAACCATGCTCGAAAATGAGAGGTATAGCCCGGTTTAAAGACTTAAAACTGGGCATTATTGGAAGGGAGGGGGCGGTCCAGAGTGGTCCAGCCCATCTTCCTCCTCCCATGTCCTACAATGTTGTGCAGGTCTGATGTAAAGTAAGCTGAAGAATAGGTGGTGTTACGTTAGACAGAAGAATCTAAGGGTATGTTCACACGATGTACAGTACGCGCCGCTGTACATCGTGTCTTCCGGGAGCTCGCACTGACACACGCATACTCCTGTGGCATGGGAGGGCCGGCAGCCCGCCTGCCCCATTGACATTCATTGCTCGCGGCGCTTATTCACCGCAAGTAATTGACATATCACTTATCTCCCCACGTGTACGAGTGGGGAAAGGAGATGTAATCCATAGTTTTTTTCTCTTTGTTTAGGCGACATGTATGAACGGGATTGTGCCAGTTTTCTGAATCGTATGAAGGTGCCAAAGTTTGACACATAACTGTTGTACAAATCCACACCAATTTTAAAGTGGTATGTCTGAGAAATGTTGCTGTAGAACGGGACACGTATACAATGCTGTGAGACACTTTTATACATACTGGCGCCTTCTACACTCCTCTAAAGAGATTTATAACTGGCGTGTCGGTGCCAGGTTTCATACATGTTGCTCTTTGTCTCTGTTCACACTTGAGCTGTGGTTTCTGTGTATCATAGACACACAAATAGGTATGTTGCATAATATATGGCACCTACGGCGGTTACAACAGGGTCTGATAAGTTCTACTGAAGTGTGTGTTGTTTTGACAGGAAAACTATTTTCCTGCAATTTTTTTCCATCAAATATGGTAAAATCTATAAGATAGGTTCAAAGTGCAGATGTGAAAATGCAGACTAAGCATATCAATAAACTGCTGCTGTGACTTTCAAAGGTTTATTATTCTATGCAGCTTTACATCAATCAAGGAGAGAAGGAGAAAATAGAAAAAAAAGAGTGTAAGAGAGAGATGGCAACAATAATAAACTTTCTTAAAGAAACACCTACCTATTTATTTGAGAACCACCGTATATCTCAGGCTACCTCTACATGGCAGTAATTTACTGTCAAATTTTTAAACTGATTCAGTATTTAGAATCTGAAAACATCCGACTGTAAATCATCCCCATAGACCTCAATAGAAAATCCAAGTCTACACAGATTATAATCCGACAAGTATTTTCTCCTCTGCCATGTAATCAAAGAAAGGGTTGCACTTCGTGCAGATCACCTCTATAGTTAAGAGATAAAAAGATGTACAGTGAATTGCTCACCTGGTGGAGTTGTGCTAGAACATGGCACAACTCATATTAGCGTATTAAATAAGGTATGGCCGAGCTGCCTCCTGCTCTGTCCTCGAATTCCTCCACAGAAAGCCTTCGGTGGTCTCCGGTAGAAAGATAGAAGTCTGTGCTGATGAGAATTACGAGTTTTAAGTCGGCTTGGAGGGCTTCTACTACTCTAATTGCAGAGATACACTGAATCAGTGTTTCACCAGCACAGACTCCTCTGCCATGTAGACGTAGCCTTAAAGCATCTGGCGAGCTGAATATCTTTTCAGATTCTGCAACTGCACAGAAATCTTACAGAAGGGGAACTGGGCTCTACAGAGGTAAAACAGGGATGATTTATTACTGTCCATGCTATCCTGGTAGCAATCAATGAGTATACAGCTGATCAGGCAGCCATGATGCTTTCTGTTCCATCCACAGCAAATGTGTGATTCCCAGATGCTGGGTAACTGCAGGAGCTGCTGAGTCTTAGCAAAACGAGATCAGCTCTGCAGTGAGTTCTGGTGGGTGTATCCCTCTGTAGTTAGGGCTCATATATCATCTCCAATTACACTGGACATCAGCAATGTGAATAAAAGTATTGTTAAAATGTCTGTCGGAGATGTGCTTATGATATGTGAGTTCTATGTGCTAGAGCTATAGGTCACCAGAAATGTGTTGAAGTCCAAAGTTTAAATATCTGCGGAGATATTTAGCAATATTGCAAAATAAGATGTTCAGTTTGTCAGGAGATCCTTTATCAGGAAATGGTCAATGGGAGATGTTTTCTGCACTTCTTCTGTCTTGTGACTCGTGACAGCTTGTGACTATTACTTATGTAAAAACACTTATATAAACTGGAGACGCTGAAAATAAAAACAAAAGTCATTTTATGATAGACACAACACTTGTTTCTGTCAGTTTACGTCTCTGAGCATTTGTATCTCAACATTGTTTCTCACTTACATGCAGTCACATCTGAAGTCACATATCGCGATAACACTTCAAACACTGCAAAACTTCAAAGGTCCTTTATTACATATAAACATTTTTGTAATATAAAAAAAGTGTCTATCCAGCGTCCGACTTCAAAGTTTCAAAGATCCCTGAAGGGTTGTGAGAAGTCTCTGCACAAGCGTATGGTAGATAGTGAACTCACTATATTAATCTCCTTCCAAAGCATGTGGAGTTCCAGTAAGATGGATGCAATGGATGTGCCTTCAGGGTAGTTTATTCACTGTACCTTGAACACCTGTACACAGGAGGTTATGTTATATACAGTCAAAACAAATTCTCCTCTCAGTTCTGTGCAAACACGCCTGGACAAGATGGAGTCACGGCTAAAGTGAGGCAAGACAGGATGTGACTTCACAGAAAAGGAGGAAGAACACAAAAGCAAAGACTTATGGGAAATATGTCATCATAACCATAAAAACAATTACAAACAATGGCCACAGGGTGGCAGCAAACACAACAACATAATATATATATCAAACATTGCATGTAATAGACATTACATTAATTCAATATTATATGAATGGTGACAACTGGAAGCCATAGCTGGGACAGCACAAAGAGAGAACTACACTAGGCAGTCTCTGAATTCCTCTGACGTGTTTCGAGCTACTGGAGCTCTTAATTATCACTATGATTAAGAGTTCCATTAGCTCAAAATGGTGTATATTACAAAATATATACTTGTTGCTTACTGCCTATAGGAATATTAGAACTGTTCCTGGATAGATGAATGTCTGTGCGTGTGTGAATGGATAGATGTGTGTACGGATGGATGAATGGATGTGTTTGTGAATGGATGTGTATGTGGATGGGTTGCACGTGTTATTATTGCTCTGATTGTCGAACTAAACCCTCAACAAATGCACATCTACTATTCCCGATTCTGCACAGTGTTTATATGCCCTCAACAGTAGCATGCACATCCGCAGAATCGGCGTGCTGACGTCACTGCACACCTGCTTCTCTGTCACTCCCACACAAATCAAACCCCACACGCCCCTTTTTTAAACTGAAAACACAGCAAATGACCCGCAACTTCCAAGGTGAGACAACCCCTTTAATAGCGGCACAATGTGTTAAATGCTATAGAAAAATAAAGCCAAAAGAAGTAAATAAAGATACTAATAGGCCAAACCATAACTTTTAGCCCCACCCCCGGTGACTCAGAATTATATTTCACCTTAAAGGGGTTTTGCCAGGACGTGCCTTATCTGCTAAGAAGCAATTGTAAAAAAAGCCATCCTGAGCTGAGAGAGCAAGAGACACAGCCAGAGCACAGAGCCATGCATAAGGGATCGTGTGAAATGTTCACTCAAATAATCAAACTACAACTAGTGGATTCTGTATACAAAAGACAACACCTTTTCTCCACAGCAGCTTGAAAGCTTCTCCATGTTCTCTGTCATAAGATAAAGCAGGGATCTACTCAGATAATCACACTACAACTAGTGGATTCTGTATACAAAACACAACATATTTCTACCCGGTGCCTTGAAAGCTTCTTCAGCTCCCTTTCATCAGATAAGAAGTGTTCTCTGCGCAAGCCCGGCCAGCAGCTCTTGTCAGGTCGTATCTAATAGAAGCTTTTAAGTAACTAAGGGCAGGTAAGGCAGCCTGTAGCTCTCTCAGACTGCAATATTTTTAATCACATACATTTAGAAAAGTGATTAAATACCCATTTTGGAGGATCCCACGTCAATATTACATCGTGGCAAAACCCCTTTAATGAAAAGGTCTTTTTTATCTAGGTGATATAATGGCAAATGCTGCTGCCGCCGCTGATTTTCCATTGTGGTCAATGGAAAGTATCCCACAGGCATTTTGAATGTTTATTTAGGGATGCATTGGGCGTACAAAACGCTTCAAAATAAGCATCAAAAAACGCTGCATGAATGATACCTTACAGTTCACCTGAGACAAAAAGTGGATCCCCTGGGTCACATGTTAGACGGCACATGGCTGCATAAAGATATGCAAGGAGCCCCATCACCCATTAACCTTTATACAGGGATTTGGTCTTTGCTGCAAGGGACTCCCAGATCACTAATCTAAACACAGTCTCCCACAGCATCAATACAGAGTCCAAAATGCAGCACAGAAAGGGCAGACTAAGGATGGGCAAGCAAATGGTAGGGGCAGGTGGAATATTTTTAAGATGAGGTTGAAGCAGAAGGCAGGCAGCAGACAATTTGTGAAGTCAGAGGAATAGCTGAGGTCAAAACCAGAAGATACACTAGAAACTCCCAAGAAACACCGGTGACCATGCAAAGCTAAAGGCAGAGTGTCCCTTTAAATAGGTGCTGCCTCTGAATGAGAACACAACAGTAGTGCACACTCTCCTCTAAATTTGTAGAGACCAGTGCGTACACAAGGGGCACTATAGTACCTACAGGAAGTACTTACTGCCCAACTAAGCGAATGTGTCTGCAAACACATAGAGCACAGCTTGTGACAGTGGCATTTTGGGGTACAAATAATGGGGCAGATTTATCAATACTGTTCAACTCCTAGGCCGTGTTCACACGGCTTATTCCGACGGATTTGTGACCCGGGTTTTGCGCTCACAAATCCGCCGTGAAAAAGGGAGGACGGGGGCGGGGCGGGCGCGCGGGGGGGGCGCCGCTCCCCGGCCCCATAGACAATGCATTGTTTACGGCATGTCCGCGCCGTAAATAATGTGCATGCACTTTCTCCCCCCGCGGCGGATTCGTCGAGGGGGAGGAGCGACGGAATCCACTGTCCTCTATAAGCAGTGGATTACCGTAATTACTTCCGACGGATTGGCGCCGTACTGCAGCGCAAATCCGGCGCACAGTACCGGCGCCAATCCGGGGGGCCAAAAAAAAAGCCGTGTGAACGATGCCTTAGTGTAAACTTAGACTAGACAGTCATACAATGCGTCACAGTTATCATAGTGTGGATAGAATTGTCTAATCTAACTATCCACCTTTTGTAAGTTGGCTTACTGTATGGCATCTGTGCCACCAATTTTGACACATGGCGTCACTAAGCCACACCCTTTTACACAAAACCATGCCCCCTTCACCAATGTTACGCCCCCTTTGTCGGATAATGCACAGAAGTGTCTAAAAACTATACTAAACACATAATCAATGTGGTGTAAGTCATTATTTTTGGCACACTGGCCAGAGTTCTGATGTTACTGCCATGATAAAAGTGCCCCAGTGTGTTGAAAAACTTGTTTTATTTTTTGAGTTACATTTTTTATGACATGACAGTTAGCTTTATTCTTTGGGTCTCTAAAACTACTGTGATCCCAAATGTATATACTCTTTTATGTTTAACTAATTATGCACCCCTCCCCCCAAAAAAATATATATATATATTCTGACATCCATAACTTTTAAAATTTTCTATTGATGTAATGGTCTGAGCCTCTGTTTCTTCTTGCAGGATGAGCTGTAGTTTTGTTAGATCTAAAAGACTTTTTGATCACTTTTTATTCTGTATTTTCAAGAGGCAGGATGAAACAAAAACCCTGTTTCCACCATTGTTTTCATTCCAGTTGTTATGAATACGATGATATCAACAATGTTTATGTTTTGCACTGTTTTGTTGTTTTTTTTGCAAATAATAGAGCAAAGTGTGAAGGGGGAAAGGCAGTTTGTGTAGGATCTTTTTACAATTTTTTTAAACTTTTATTAAACATTTTTAACTTTACATTTTAGTCCCACTAAGGGACTCGATTATGCAATCGCTTATTCGCTAGTATAATGCAATGTAATAGTTCTGTATTTTAGTGTGTTATGCTGGTCACCTAATTTTGACATTTTTTTTTTTCTTTAATATATGTATATTTTAACTTTAGTGGTGTGAATAATGGCGTATAGGTCTTGGATTTTAGCCAAGGTCTTTATCCACCTAAATGGTGCCTCTCTCTAATGATGAATTTTACCCCTTTTGAGCCATGTTTGAGCTTCTCAGCGACCTAACAAGTATTCTATTCTGTACTGCTAAGGGCCAAACACCCCCAAACAGCAGTCTGCAGATAAGTATCTGGTTGGTTCTAATCCCATTTACATAAGAAGGCTCAGTGAATTGGATGTGAACTAAGGGAAGTTACATCCAATAGGTAGTACTGTAGAGTAAGGCCGGGTTCACGCAGCATATTGTGGCATGCACAGGCATGCAGCGCAAAACACGCTGGTTGTATTGTTGAAATGACGTGCTCACACGCGCGTAATTTCAATGTGATTACGCCACGCAATTGGCCGAGGCAGATAGCTGCCTCCTATAGTTTTACTGTGTTACCCAGCGTATGCGTCTAAAAGAATTGACATGTCAGTTCTTTTCAGACACACACTAAATTATGATTGATACCGCATTTTTTCCCCAAAACAACTACAGGTATAACACCTAGAAAAAAGATACATAAAACATAACTTTTAATCAGAATGAATAAGAGTTGGGAAAAAAAAAAACGAAAAAAAAAAGCCCTCAAATATAAACCCCATCAAAGACCTGTCTGCCTCAAAAATGGGAAATCGCCCCAATAAAAGGGGGCCCCCACACTGGAAACCAAACTAACCCTGTCCCTAGCTACATCTAAATGAAAAAAAGAAAGAAAGAAAAACACATATAAACCCCAAATGGAGTGCACAAACAAAAAAAGTGCTGGTGGGTAAATAACAATAAAAACAGACAATATACTTTGATGTTCAAAAATACTATGAATTGATGGGTTCGTCATAGGAAGATAATCAATAACCATAAATATTCCAATATTCCTTTTGGGCGATTTCCCCATTTTTGA
>JAODAL010017809.1:0-76592 GCA_025379985.1 Phyllomedusa bahiana | reverse complement strand
AAATAAAATAAAAAAATGTTTCCCCAAAGTACGGGAAAAAAAAAAAAAAAAAAAAAAAAAAAAATATATATATATATCAAAAGGTCAAATCACCCTCCTTTTGCCATTTTACAAAAAAATAGAATAATTAAAAAGTTACACAAAATCGCATCTATAAAAGTCCGATCTTTTAAAATATAACATCTTTAACCTAATACAAACCAAAAAAATTCCCTAAGCCACTTTCTTTTTTTTTGGGTAATTTCATGTCCCCTAAAAATTGGAATGAAAAGTGATCAAAAAGACACATCTATCCCAATATGGTAGCAATAGAAAGTACATGTCACCCCACAACAAATGCGCCCTCACTCTCTGGGTGATATATGGGTGGAAGTACAAAAAAGTTATTGGTTGCAGAAAACGGCATTGAAAAATAGACAATGTTTGGATTCTTTTTACGGTACTAAATCAATTAAAGATACTTTTTTGGATTCCCGAAATCGCACAATCTAAATAAAAAAACACATTTTTTTTTCTGAAGATTGAATGCTGTAAAAACAAAACCCCCACAAATATGGCTCAAGTACTTTTTTCTTTTTTACATTTCGCCTCATTTAGATTTTTTGTGGTTTCCCAGTATATTCTATAGTACAGTGAATAACACCATTAGAAAGTAATCTTGCCCCAAAAAAATAAAAGCCCTATATTCTAGTAGGGGGAAAAATAAATAAGTTTGGCTCTTGGAAGGCAGGAGGAAAAAACATTATACCTCTTTCAGAAGGGGTTAAAAAACCCCATTGGGGGTTTTTTGGGGAAATAAACTAATAGAAGGTGAAAGCAAAGCGATATACAAGTGCAGAACATTTGTGAGAACTTCTACAACAAAGAACAATATCTGGATGCAAATATAAGAAGAATGCCTCCACTAAAGTCAAAAATCGAGATTTAATTTCTAGAATCTAACTTAATCCATTATTTTTATTCATCTTAACTAGTTTATTTCTACTTTACTTTCATTTCAAAGTACACGTGAGACATTAAACTGTATAAATGTCATTAAAAACTGGAAATATGTCGATGTTCTTTAAACTTTTGACCAGTAGTGTAGATTATAAAAATTATAAATATCATAAATATAAGTAAGCTTCCATTCACAATTGGACATGTTTATTCAAATAACCCACTTCCACTTTTGACATCCCCGGGATTGCTCTAAAATTAAAATATCAATGCTGTAAAAATTAGCCAGACCCGGACTGGCCTACAGGGGATTAGGGAAAACCCTCGGTGGGCCCCTGAGCATGGTAGACCTGGAGTTGTTTTTTCACTGCATATACATCCTCAGAAGAGGCAAAAAAGCAGTAAAAGAGAAGTAAAAATCAAAGTAGAATATAGAAGGCATGTACAGCCATCTACAGTAGCTGTAGGGTGGGCCCCTAAAATAAAGTCCACCAATGGGCCCAGAAACAGCTCAACTGGTGCGCCCCTAGAATCAACTCCAACTTTGGGCCCCAGGCACCTCGGTCCGACACTGAAATTAGCTATATATTTAGCATCTAATCCTGCTTCATAAAGAATATGCAAATGCCCTGTGTGAGTGGAACCTCATAGCATTAACATTACATGGTTCGATTCCTGGTCAGACTGGTAACCCCTAAAGTACTCCATAGTCCCTTCAAACTATATCGTGTCTTTGACACAATACTCGTAAACATCAGTCAATGACCTCATAGCCTCTGAATTCTCTTCTTCCATGGCATAGTACCACTTCTCTGAAAGTCAGTGTTGTGAACATGTTCTTTTTTCACATCTGCCTTACTTTAGAAGGTCACAGCGGCCATTTCACATAGACAATAAACAATCATTTAGGTTTAGATTAACAAATAAAACACACTAGCCCAAAACGCTATTTTCTCTACTCTGAGGTGTTTATTTCTTCTGATAATCAAGCATCATTTTGTATTTCTGCATGCCTGTGTCCCAGAAATTGTGTACTCCAATGAGTAATTGTTACTTTAAATCGTGCTGTGAATACATATGTCTTCCTAAGTGGTCCTAATGATTGATTCATTTGTCTCATATGGATTATGTAGGGTTTTGGCACATAGATCAATTGTAATAATAAACACTTTAATATGTTCTGTAAAACAAGATGTCATTGCATATAATAAAAAGCGAAGGTTTAGACAGATTCAATCTTATATTTTGGTGCCTCCACTTAAAGCTATAAGTGGGTGGGATTGTACTTGCTCAAAGAAGATCTTGCAATCAGTGGTCTTAATATATTGAGAATAAAACATGACACAATACCCACAAAAATCAATGGCCGTCCATGGAATCCAGTGTTTTAATGGGTTTCCTGTGGTCCTATGGTGCTGAGGATCACACTGGATGTCGTTGTTGGCCTCAGTTAATAGAATACTGCCCTTCCACATTTAGAAGGAAGGGAAGGCTGTGCTACCTCTATTGGGCAATCAATCTTTAACAAGTTTGAAATTGGTCATCTAATTTTGTAGGTAAACTGGTGTTTATCAACCCTATGTATACTGTTCATGGACTTATATGATTTATCTTATTTGGGTCTTTAATCAATAGATATGAGTAGCGTCAGACTGGGGGTGTCTAAGGCTTCCCAGGGGAGTTAATTCTGGGGGAACATGATACAACTATTGTACATAACTGCAATTTCCTTAATACATCTACTATGTTTTACATTATCTATCCAATCTTTTTAACCCTTAACACCGCCCCGATTTTAGACGGGGCTGGGGGGTCGTTCGCCTGCAGCGACGTCTTTAGACCCCGGGCGCATTGCGCTGGGGTGGGATGTATACACAGCCCTGATCCCAGAGCATCTCCTCAGGCATCGGGAGCGGCGGAAACCTCCAAAACCCCGGGTGCTTTAACCCTTTGATTGCGGTGGTGCATTACCGCAGCGCAATCAAAGGGATCCCCTGCTCTGTCGGTGATCAACCACCCGGGTCACCCGACAGAGCCTGGGAACGGCTGCACATCAGCCCGGGGGACCTAGAGTGGCCCCAGAGCTGTCTGTGTACTAAGCCATTTGACTAGGACGCACTTTGGGGCTGTCCACTCACTCCCTGCTCAGACTGACACAGATTAAATTTATTAGCATATATGAATATGCTAAATACATGACTTAGTGTAAAAAATAATTAAAAAAATGTTAAACATTCTCCCTTCATGAGAGTAAAAAAAAAAGAAAAAAAAAAACCCATAAAAAGTGTAAAAAAAAGTGTAAAAAAATAAAAATAAAATAAATATTTAATGAAAAATAATTGTGCATACATTACACACACAAAAAAACCTACACATATTTGTAACACACGACCGTAATAACCTGTAGAATTAATCTAACAAGTTATTACTGTATGTGTGAAATGTGAATGGTGTAAAAAAAAAATTTTTTTTTTTTAAATAAAAAAAAATACTGCAATTATTCATAAGTAAACTTAAACTATTCCCCTATAAATACAACTTGTCTCGAATAAAACGAGGCCTCATACAACTGCGTCACTGAAAAAAATAAAAAAGTTACAACTGTTGAAACGCAAGGAGGCAAAAACGAAAAAAAAATTCTGGTCATTAACTACTTTTCAGGCGTTCGGCTTAAGGGGTTAATATCTATCAGCATTATCTTATATCTATCTTTATTATCTATATATTTATTACTTATCTATCTCATATCTATCTACATTTTTTTCTAGTATTTATTCATCTATCTACATTATCTATCTATCTACCTATCTATCTATCTATCTATCTACCTATCTATCTATCTAAATACACATAACAATAAAAGCAGCACACAAAAATAGAATACGTTGAAAAAAACTTTCTGCTTTAAAAAAACACGAAAGTTTTATGAGGTTCTTAGTTCACACTTTTGCACAAAATTGCTTAAGCCCACCTTCGACTTCAACGAGACCTCAAATGCAGGTGGGTCCTACACTACGTTGCACTAACGCAAATATTTTTCTGTGGTCCTCCAGACCTACCTTTAGAATGTGAAGGGCACCAGCTACTAAATAACACTGCACTGATTAAAAAGTCCTGTGTAGATGGGTGGAGTGCTAAAACCAAGATGGAGGCAGCCTGTCCCCCCCATATACAATCCAAAAACAATATTTGGTTCAGCACCTCCAAAAAACAGTAAATGTGGGTGCACGCTGTGATGGCTGTAATCTAAATGCACATAACAATAACAGCAGCACACAAAAATAGAATACGTTGAAAAAAACTTTCTGCTTTTAAAAAAAAAACGAAAGTTTTATGTGGTTCTTATTCACACTTTGCGCAAAATTGCTAAGCCCACCTTCGACTTCAACGAGACCGCAAATGCGGTGGGTCCTACACTACGTTGCACTAATGCTATATTTTTTTTGTGGTCCATCCAGACCTACCTTTAGAATGTGAAGGCACCAGCTACTAAATACACTGCACTGGTGCCTTCACATTCTAAAAGGTAGGTCTGGATGGACCACAGAAAAAATGTAGCGTTAGTGCAACGTAGTGTGGGAACCCACCTGCATTTGAGGTCTCGTTGAAGTCGAAGGGGGGCTAAGCAATTTTGCGAAAAAGTGTGAACTAAGAACCTCATAAAACTTTCGTTGTTTTTTTAAGCAGAACGTTTTTTTCAACGTATTCTATTTTTGTGTGCTGCTGTTATTGTTTATGTGTATTTAGATTACAGCCATCACAGCGTGCACCCACATTAACGTTTTTTGGAGGTGCTGAACCAAATATTGTTTTGGATTGTATATAGGGGGGACGGGCGCCTCCATCTTTTTTTAGCACTCCACCCACTACACAGACTTTTTAATCAGTGCAGTGTATTTTAACTGGTGCCTTCACATTCTAAAAGGTAGGTCGGATGGACCACAGAAAAATATAGCGTTAGTGCAACGTAGTGTAGGCCCCACCTGCATTTGAGGTCTCGTTGAAGTCGAAGGTGGGCTTAAGCAATTTTGCGCAAAAGTGTGAACTAAGAACCTCATAAAACTTTCGTGTTTTTTTAAAGCAGAACGTTTTTTTCAACGTATTCTATTTTTGTGTGCTGCTGTTATTGTTATGTGTATTTAGATTACAGCCATCACAGCGTGCACCCACATTTCCTGTTTTTTGGAGGTGCTGAACCAAATATTGTTTTTGGATTATCTATCTATCTATCTATCTATCTATCTATCTATCTATCTATCATACCCATAGTGGAGAATAACTGCAAACAGAATTACATATACATAAGGCCTCTTATGTCTAACAGTCAGACTGGCTTTGTTGCCCACACCAACCAATTACAGCTCAGTTTTCATTCTCCAGAGCACTTTGGCTGCTGTGGACAACAAAGACAGTCTTACTGTTAGACAGTTTTCGTAAATGAGCTCCATTGTGCCCCAGTGGGGCAGATTTTTTTTATATTGTCTAATACTTAGACAGTGCAAACTTAGACTAGACAGTCTAAAAATGTATCACATTTATCAATGCATAATAAAACTGGTGCATGCTTAGACACTTCTGTCTAATTTTACACCATTCCTTAGTTGGCTTAGTTTACACCTATCATTTTTTGGTGCCATAGTATTGTATACTAAGCCATGCCTTCTCAATGAAGTTACACCCCCTTTTTAGCGAGGCCAAGTCTCTTTGTCACAGAAGTATCCAAAACACATAATAAACATAATAAATGTGGCGTAAAGCATATGTAATACCGGCAAGAAAGGTAAGTAGATTGCAACCTTGTGGTGAATCACAGATTTCTTTACTTGACACAGCAATATACTTATGGCGCTTCTAACCAGTGTCGACCAAGAGCCAGATGCTACAGTCTCTGGCCTTCAATGTGTACTTCGTTGGCACACCTGTGAAACGAGAGTCTTCCTCTCTGTCCACACTCTGTATTCATGTGTCTGGGTCCTCCAGTCGGCTCTCTGGTATGTTAAAGGGCTTGTCTCATTACATTGATTCATCTTACCTCAGTCCTGTTTTCTTGGTTTCACTTTGAATTCAGGGGCGTGTTTACTGGCTTCCACTAGGCTGCAGTAGAAGCCAGGTCTGTAGCGATAGCAACCAGTGCTGGCAGCCTATCAGGATAGATCAAACAGGTCTGTAGCTATAGCGACCTGAGGAACTGTTGCAGCCCATACAAGAGGGGATATCTAGGAATAGGTAGGACACTGTTAATGGACACATATTGCAAAGTGACTTGTTTTTGCAAGATATTTAACATAAAAAGCAATCCTTGTAGTGAGACAACCCTTTTAACCGTCCAGTTAGGCTACACCGAGGAGAACAACACGGCTGTCCTTGCCAACAGGAAATCTCCCTGCTGCCACACCACTACCTCTGCTCTCTCACAGGGACTCTCTGACTGATTCCTCCTACCCTGCTTTGCGGTCTTTTTCCTCCCTGGAGACCTTCCCTCGCCCTTTGTGTTCCTGGCGACTCCTGACTGTGCGGTTGACCCCTACACGTGTATGCCAGTATTTTGCCTCAACCACAAGTACCATAATTCAAGTGCACCATTGTGTAGTGTTTCATTGCCCTCTAGAAACATTGAGCAGTTGCTGCTGATTCCAACTCTTCCCATCAACATTACACCCTGTGATCAAATTAATTTCTTCTAACAAAAGAGAATTGTTTAGGATACAATTACCTCCTGAATGACCGCCCACGGTCTTTTGATGACAGGCATTTCAGGACGTCCTGTTAGTTTGTGGAGCCCGGGGCTGCAGCTGTGCTGAAAAAGGGGCTGTACTACACAGCCCTGTTCCCAGCGCAGCTCCTGCGAGCACTAGGGAGCAGGGTAAACCTCCACTTCCCGGTGTTTTAACCCTTTGTTTGCCGCAGTTAGTCACCACAGCGCAATCAAAGGGTTTCCCTGCTCTGTTGGGTGATCGAAACACCCGGTGACCCGAGAGAGCCCAGGGAACGACTGCACAGTCAGCCCTGGGGACCTAGAGTAGCCACAGGGCTGTCTGTGTATCAAGCCAGTGATCAGGGCAGCCTGTGTGCTGTCCTGATCACTGCCTGTGTCACATTGACACAGACTATAATGTATTAGCATATATAAATATGCTAATACATTACTAAGTATAAAAAAAGTTACACAGTTCTCCCTTCATTGGATTTAAAAAAAAAAAAAAAGACTAAAAAACAAAAAGTGTAAAAAAAAGAATAAACACATAAATAATGAAATAAAAATAAATATATAATAAAAAATAATTGTGCATACTTTACACACACAAAAAAACCTACACATATTAGGTATCCACACGACTGTAATAACCTGTGGAATTAATCTAACAAGTTATTAACCCCTTAAAGGGGTTCTCCGGGAAAAGAAGAAAACTAAACAAATAAACTATATGTCATAATGAAAAAATTCCTAAATATCTTTAATTAGAAAAGTCTGCTCATTTTGTCTAGAGGATAATCATTATAGAAGAACAAAATGGCCGCCAGGCTCCTTTCTCAGCAGAAACCTGTCCTACAGGAAGTAGGACAGACTCTGAGTTACTTCTTGGTTTTACTGACTGACATCACTGGATATCTGCTGTGCTCAGTCAGTCTGACAGAATTGTGGTGTGAGGGATGGCTCTGCAGAGTAGAAAGGAGACTGAGGGCTGTACACATACACATATATAAATATATATATATATATATATATTTATATATATATGAATATGATGTATATATAGTATATAGAATCTACAGCTCTCTAGGGGGGAATCAGGCTGCTGTGGGAAATGTAATTTTCATACAGTGCGCCTAGCAACTGTAGCTCCACCCACTAGCCCAGTGAGGAAAAAGATCCAACATGGCGATACTATACAATATACCAGTGTTTGTAAGTAGTTCAAACACTGGATTGTGACAGATAGTTACTGCTAATCTTTAGTATTACTGCACTATAAGTTCTTATTTTTTTGGGATTCTCACACAACCCCTTTAAGCCGAACTCCTGAAAATTAGTTAATGACCAGAACATGTTTTTAGTTTTTGCCTCCTTGCGTTTCAACAGTTTTAACTTTTTTATTTTTTCAATGACACAGTTGTATGAGGCCTCGTTTTATTCGAGAAAAGTTGTACTTTATGTGATAATAGTATAAGTTCACTTATAAATAATTGCAGTATTTTTTTTTTTTTTTTTACATTTTTTTACACCATTCACATTTCACACTTAATAACTTGTTAGACTTCCGGTTCCGGCGCTTGCATGGACGGCAGCAGAGGCTGAGCGCTCCGTCCCCGCTCCGTAGCCTGACCGACATACCTGCAGCATACCGGCCTAAAACTCGGCTCTTGTTTGTGCCTCATCAGCAGGACACCCTCCGGTGACATTAGCCGGTGCCTGGAGTACGGCAGGAGGTCCAGGAATTCATAGCCCGCGGCAGAAGAAGCGCCGCCATTCCAAGATGGCGCCCGATCCCCCGCGCTCCATGAGGAGTGGGCGCGGACAGACAGCTACAGCACAAGCAGGCTCCGGTGGACAAGGTGCAGAGGATATGGAGGCGCAGAACCAGGGAGCAGAACATCAGGTACTGGGAGACATCCCTCAATCCCAGCTTGCAGAGGTACAGCCAATGCCAGTGACTGTAACACAGGAGGCCAGCTCAGCATCCCAGGGGTTAAGTGCAGCAGAGGGGGAGCTGGAAGAAATGCTGCCAGGCTTGAACATTTCTTGTAAAACAATGACAATCGCAGTTGACAAGCTCCTGGCCCCTGACATCCTATCCTCTTTTGAATCAGTTATTTCAGCATCAGTTAAAGCCGCAGTCACCTCAGCCGTGTCAACCATTCACACAGAGGTTAAAATACACACTAGTCAGATTAATGAGCTAGAAGAGAGGATGAGTACAATGGAAGATGATATGCTGGGTTTAAGAAGTACTATGGAGAGATTAATTAAACGTACACAGTATCTTCAAGAAAAGGCAGAAGATCTTGAAAATCGTTCCCGCAGGAACAATCTTAGGATCATTGGACCCTTAAAAAGTTGACACAATATATGCGCCAAAGATATACCTCGAGCCTTGGGTCTAGATCGCCCCATGAAGGTTGACCGGGCGCACAGAATCGGACCGCCACCTCCACCTGCGGACGGTCCACGACAACGATCCAGACCGGTCATTGTTAAGTATTTAGACTACTCTGAAAAGACCCAATTGCTGCAAGCTTACCGCATAAAATTCTGCGCTCACTCTCAATGGGGACAAATTGCTGATATTCGCGGACTACTCAGTGGAAGTTTCCAGAAAACGAAAACAATTCTCTGGGGTTTGTTTGGCACTCGTGAAAAGAAAGATCCTCTTTAATCTACAATACCAGGCTATTCTCAGAATCTTCCCTGAGCAAGGTCCTCCCATCACGCATCGCTCCGTGGAGGAAGCGGAGGAGTATTTGGAGGGACTGACTCACAAAAAAGGACACTTAGATACACTTGAGGACAAAAGAATGGAAAGAGAAAAAAGACTGGAAAGAGAGAGAAGAAGCCAAAGACAAGGACACACAGCCAGGAACACTCGCGGAGAGATTGCGCAATGACAGTGCGATCAGGGCCAGACCCCGAGAACAAGGAGCTCTGACAAAGACTGACGATCTGGTATTTGGGCCGGACTTATGATGTCTGATTTAGTAATTTGTGGAGGGAGTTTCTACTGTTAAAAGTGGTAGGGAGCCTAACGGGATAACACCTCTAAGGAGGGGGTGTCAACAGATTGCCCTTAGAGGCTATGTTTAGGATTATGGTTTAATATGTTTAGATATCTGTTCAGAATAATTGTTTCCATGACGAAGATAATGGGGGGGAGGGGCAAAGTCTAGGATAGTAGGTGTAATCTGCTTGGAGGATGGTGTTTTTGCCTCCACTCAATATGCAAGAAAAAAGTGAAGTCAAGAAGGATAAGAAACTAAAACTAAGGAGATGTAAGATAAAAGTTTTTTTCATGTTCAGGGAAGGTTGGGTTGTTGGAAGGGAGGGGGGGGCACTGCTGCTCTGGTTTCGTGATTCCTGTGTCTTATGTAGAACTGTTTGATTTGGTTACACTATGAGAGTATTGACATGGAAAATTAAGGGGCTGCGTTCTCGCCACAAAAGAACGATGGTGCTCAGACACCTCAAGAAACTAAAGCCGGATATAGCTATGTTGCAGGAATCCCATCTCACAGAGAAGGACTTTTGCCGCCTAAAAAAGATTTGGGTCGGGGAAGTGAGAGGCTCCGCAGCAGTTCAGGGAAAGGCGGGAGTGGTGTTACTTTTTCATAAAAATAGTCCCTGTAATCAGGCTTGGACTGGGCCGCCGGGGGATTGGTGAATCCCCCGGTGGGCCCCCCCGAGCCGCTGTGGGCCCCGGAGGCAGTGCCGTCGCTCTCCGGGGCCCGTCCGCGCATTCTGTCATTGAACGCCCGGGCCCTGCGTCCCGAGCGCCCAGAGACCGAGCCTGGTAGCCGGGGACTGATGTCCCCGACTCCCGGGGCTCCGCGGTGTCAGCGGAGCGCAGCGCTACTAGCGCTGCGCTCCACTGATCTCCCTGGCAGGCTGAAAGCGTTAGGCCTTCAGCCTGCCATGCGCCGGCCTCTACTGCTGACGTAGGCACGCGGTGACGTCACATCACCGCGCCGCCTATGCAGGGGGGCAGGAGCCGGCAGCAGCTCGAAGCGCCCGGGAGCGACCAGGAGCCGGAGCCGGGTAAGTGATTGTTTGTTTTTGTTTTTTAATCTGCCTACAGGGGCCCTGGCTACAAAGGGGGGTCCCTGGCTACAGAGGGGGGTCCTGGCTACAGAGGGGGGTCCCTGGCTACAAAGGGGGGATCCCTGGCTACAAAGGGGGGTCCCTGGCTACAGAGGGGGGTCCCTGGCTACAGAGGGGGGTCCTGACTACAGAGGGGGGTCCCTGGCTACAGAGGGGGGTCCTGACTACAGAGGAGGGTCCCTGGCTACAAAGAGGGTCTCTGGCTACAAAGGGTGGTCCTGACTACAAAGGGGGGTCCCTGGCTACAAAGGGGGTCCCTGGTTACAAAGGGGGTCCCTGACTACAAAGGGGGGTCCCTGACAACAAAGGGGGTCCCTGGCTACAAAGGGGGGCCCTGACTACAAAGGGGGCCCTGGCTAATGAAAGGGGGCTCTGACTTCAAAGGGGGGCCCTGGCTAATGAAAGGGGGGCCCTGGCTACAAAGGGGGCTCTGGCTAATGAAAGGGGCCCCTGACTACAAAGGGGGGCCCTGGCTAATGAAAGGGGCCCCTGACTACAAAGGGGGCCCTGGAGAATGAAAGGGGGGCCCTGACTACAAAGGGGGCCCTGGCTAATGAAAGGGGGGCCCTGACTACAAAGGGGGCCCTGGCTAATAAAAGGAGGGCCCTGACTACAAAGGGGGCCCTGGCTAATAAAAGGAGGGCCCTGACTACAAAGGGGGCCCTGGCTAATGAAAGGAGGGCCATGACTAAAAAGGGGGCCCAGGCTAATGAAAGGGGGGCCCGTACTACAAAGGGGGCCCTGGCTAATGAAAGGGGGGGCCTGACTACAAAGGGGGCCGTGGCTAATGAAAGGGGGGCCCTGACTAAAAAAGGGGGCCCTGGCTAATGAAAGGGGGGCCCTGGATAATGAAAGGGGGGCCCTGGCTACATAGGGGGGCCTGGCTAATGAAAGGGGGGCCATGACCACATAGGGGGGTCCTGGCTAATGAAAGGGGGGCCCGACTACAAAGGGGGCCCTGGCTAATGAAAGGGGGGCCCTCACTACAAAGGGGGCCCTGGCTAATGAAAGGAGGGCCCTGACTACAAAGGGTGCCCTGGCTAATGAAAGGGGGGCCCTGACTACAAAGGGGGTCCCTGGCTTATGAAAGGGGGGCCCTGACTACAAAGGGGTCCCTGGCTAATGAAAGGGGGTCCGGCGCGGGTGCCACTTACCTGTCCACGCTCCAGTATACGCTGCTGCTGCCTGTCCCATCCGCCGCGCGCATACCCGCTCCCTAGGGCGCGCGCGATGGCTGGTCCGGATTTAAAGGTCCAGTATGCCGGTAATTGGGTCAATTGCCGGCTGCTGGTCCTATATAAGGAATACGCCCCCAGCACTCTCTGCCAGATTGTTGGTGTGCGTTTGCCTAGTTTAGAGTGTTGGAAAGTCCTGTCTGATTACCCGTGTACCAGTCCATTCCGCTACGTTTCCTGACCTTGCCTGTTTGCCGCCTGCCCTGACCGTCTGCCCATCTCTGACCACGAATCTCTGCCGCCTGCCCTGACCTCCTGCCTGTCCCCGACTATGTCTCTGGATTACAATTCTGTACCTTGCAGTACCCCGGCCGCCATCGCAAGCAAGTCACGTCAGGGGTAGCGACCTGGTAGCCTCACGCCGCAGCAAGTCCATCCCGCTTTGCGGCGGGCTCTGGTGAATACCGGGGGCTACTTAGACTCCGCTCCCTGGCGTGGCTTAACTATCATCGCTTGCGGTGGTCCAGCGAATCCACCGAACCCTTACAGTACAATCTGGCCATGGATTCCGCCAGGGTACCTCTGCCCGAACTTCGGGACGTCACGACGGCTGTCGCACAGCAGAGCCGGCTTATTGACCATTTCGCGGCCATGATGCAGAACCTTGCGGCCCGTCTACCTCTGCCTGCGGCTGCCATCTCCACGCCAGCACCACTTGCTCCTGCAGCCATGGTTCTACCTGCTCCTGCACCGGGACCTTCTCTGCATCTGCCACTCCCTTCACGTTATGATGGAGACCCAAAGAAGTGCAGGGGCTTCATCAGTCAATGCTCAATCCACATTGAGATGTTGGGGCATCAATTCCCTACCGAGCGGGCTAAGGTGGCCTTCATAATTAGCCTCCTAATGGGCGAAGCTCTGGCCTGGGCCACTCCGCTATGGGACTGAGGAGATCCTCTGACAGCTAATCTCCAAGCTTTCCACCAGGGGTTCCGCACCGTCTTCGAGGAACCTGGCCGCACCTCCTCCGCTGCTGCAGCTCTGCTCCGTCTCCGTCAGGGCGACTCTACGGTGGGTCAGTACTCCGTGCAGTTCCGCACCCTAGCCTCTGAACTGGACTGGAACAATAAGGCGCTGGTGGCAACCTTCTGGCAAGGCCTCTCTGGGCGCATTAAAGACGAGCTTGCTGGTCGGGACCTGCCATCCACTCTGGATGAACTGATTCGGTTGGCCACCCGAATCGACATACGGTTCGCTGAGAGACAACAAGAGATTCGCCTCCAACGGGAGGTCACCCGACCACGCGTCTACCTCGTCTGGCTCCCGTTTTCAACGACCTCCACTTCCTCCGCCAATGATTCCTGAGGACGAACCTATGCAGGTCGAGAGAGCCCACCTGACCCAGGAAGAACGCTTGCAGCATCGTCAGAAGCAACTATGATTCTACTGTGGCGGTTCTGGCCACTTCATTGGCGACTGTCCGGTACGTCCGGGAAACTCCCGCAGGAGAGGCATCCCTAGGTGTCAGTGCGGCCTCTCCCCGTCTGAGCATTCCCGTGCTCTGTGGAATTTCGCCGGGCAGCACCTTCCAAGCCACCGCCTTCCTTGATTCGGGGTCCGCTGGAAATTTTATCAGCCACACGCTGGTATCCAAGTTTCTTCTCCCGGTGACCCCTCTGCAGAAGCCCGTATTCGTCTCTTCTTTCAGTGGCGAATGTCTCAAGGATGCTATTCGGTTCTGCACTGCGCCTCTCACCTTGCAGATAGGCGCTCTACACAAAGAGACTCTGAAACTTCTCGTTCTGCCTCGCTCCTCTTCTGATATCCTCCTGGGCCTTCCGTGGTTGCAAGAGCATGCTCCGACACTGGACTGGAACACTGGCGACATTGTCCGTTGGGGGCCCGCGTGCCACTCGCGTTGCCTCTCTGTACCCCGTCCTGCTCCACGTTCTGCCTCTATTAAGCCTACAAAGCCTCTGCCAGGTCTGCTCACTCCTTACCAGGATTTTGCCGATGTTTTTTCCGAAAGACAGGCCGAAACTCTTCCTCTGCACCAGCTGTTCGACTGTCCTATTGACCTGCAACCCGGTACTACTCCTCCTCGAGGCAGAGTCTACCCTCATTCTGTCCCGGAAACCAAGGCAATGTCGGAGTATATTCAGGAGAATCTCCATAAAGGCTTTTTACGTAAGTTCTCGTCGCCTGCGGGGGCTGGATTCTTCTTTGTCGAAAAAAAGGATGGAGCTCTCTTGCCCTGTATCGATTATCGTGGACTAAATAAAATCACCATAAAAAATCGATACCCCCTGCCTCTGATCTCGGAACTGTTTGATCGCCTACGGGGCGCAAATTTTTTTTCCAAGTTGGATTTACGCGGAGCTTACAACTTGATTCGTATCCGGGAAGGCGACGAATGGAAGACGGCCTTTAATACCCATGATGGCCACTTTGAATATCTCATCATGCCATTCGGCCTCTGCAACGCTCCGGCGGTGTTCCAGAAATTTGTCAATGAGATCTTCCGCGACCTTCTCTACGTCTGTGTCATTGTCTATCTGGACGACATTTTAATCTTCTCTCCAGATCTAGAGACTCACCGCCACCACGTCCGCCAGGTGCTCAGACGTCTCCGCACCCACCAGCTTTATGCCAAACTGGAGAAATGCCTGTTTGAACGCACCTCGCTGCCCTTCTTAGGGTACATCGTTTCGGAACAAGGTCTCCAGATGGATCCCTCCAAGCTTTCAGCGGTCCTGCAGTGGCCCTGACCGGTGGGTCTCCGGTCCATCCAGCGCTTCTTGGGGTTCGCGAACTATTACAGGCTGTTCATCCCGCAATTCTCCACGCTGGTGGCCCTACTGGTAGCCGTCACCAAGAAGAATGCTAACCCCAAATTCTGGCCTCTCGAAGCCCAGCAAGTCTTTAATCGTCTTAAAGCAGCACTCGCTTCGGCTCCTGTTTTGTCTCGCCCGGACCCACAGCGTCCATTTGTCCTAGAAGTGAATGCTTCCTCAGTAGGTGCCGGCGCTGTCCTTCTTCAAAAGTTCTCCTCTGGGAGATTGCGTACTTGTGGCTTGTGGCTACACTATCGGTGATCGTGAACTACTGGCCATAAAGTTAGCCCTGGAAGAATGGCGACACCTGCTGGAGGGGGCTCGCCATCCTGTTGAGATCTTCACCGACCACAAAAATCTCATGTATCTCTAATCTGCTCAGCGTTTGAATCCTCGGCAAGCCCGGTGGTCGCTCTTCATCGCCCGCTTTAACTTCCTCCTTCACTTTCGGCCTGCCGAAAAGAACGTCAGGGCGGACGCCCTTTCTAGATCCTCGGACACTGTGGGCCTAGAGCCGCCTCTGCAGCACATTATTCCTCCTGAACGGCTCCTCACAGCGGCTCCCATGGATCTTCAACATCTACCCCCTGGGAAGACCTACGTCCGTCCTGCCATGCGGCCTCGAATCCTTAAGTGGGGACATTAATCTCACGCTACTATTGGTGGCCCACTCTCGCTCAGGCCGTTAGAGACTTTGTTCTGGCCTGTACCTCCTGTGCCCGTAACAAAGTCCCACGTCTCAGACCCGTGAGTCTGCTTCAGCCTCTCCCGGTGCCAGAAAGACCTTGGTCCCATATTGCCATGGATTTTGTTACTGACCTCCCGGCCTCCTCTGGAAACACGGTCATCTGGGTGGTGACTGATAGATTTTCAAAGATGGCTCACTTTGTTCCCCTGCCCGGGTTACCCTCTGCCCCCCAGCTGGCCCAGCACTTCTTCCACCACATTTTTCGGCTACACGGGCTCCCATTGCATATTGTTTCTGATAGGGGGGTCCAGTTTGTGTCAAAATTCTGGCGGGCTCTGTGTGCTCAGTTGCAGGTTCAGCTGGACTTCTCGTCTGCATATCACCCTCAAACCAATGGGCAGGTAGAGAGGGTCAACCAAGTTTTAGGTACCTATTTACGTCATTTTGTGTCCGCCCGTCAGGATAACTGGTCTGATCTCCTCCCCTGGGCAGAATTTTCCTATAATTCCTTAGACTCAGAGTCTGCTGGAGCCTCTCCCTTTTTTGTTGTATTTGGGCTACATCCCCGCCCGCCTCTCCCTCTGGCTATCTCGTCTCACGTCCCTGCCGTTGATGCCCAAGTACGGGACATCAAGGCACTTTGGCAAGTCACACGACAGGCCCTTCTACGGGCCTCCGCTCGCACCAAGGCCCAGGCTGACAGGTACCGGAGACCCCCGCCCATATTTAAGCCGGGTGATAGGGTTTGGTTATCTGCCAAGTACATTCGCTTCAAGGTGCCCAGTTACAAGTTAGGCCCTAAGTATTTGGGTCCTTTTGTGGTACTTCGGCAACTAAACCCGGTGTCCTACAAGCTCCGCTTGCCTCCCACTCTGCGTATCCCTAACGCGTTTCACGTCTCTCTCCTCAAACCGGTGGTGCTGAATCGCTTCTCCCGTGGATCTGCCTCGCCCTCTCCTGTGGCCAACTCTGATAACATCTTTGAGGTCAAGGAGGTGCTGGCGGAGAAGACAGTGAGGGGGAAGCGGTTCTTTCTTATAGATTGGAAGGGGTTCGGGCCTGAGGAGCGTTCGTGGGAACCTGAGGCCAATCTGTCACCTGACCTCCTCTCTAAGTTCCGAAAAAAGAGGGGGAGACCTAGGGGGGCGGGGGTCCTGTCATGGGGGCTGGCGCGGGTGCCGTTGCCCCCCGCGGCCGCCCCCCTGCCCGCAGGGGGTCCGGCGCGGGTGCCGCGGCTACCCGCGACCATCCCCCTGCCACCCGAGGTCCGGCGCCGAGCCACTTACCCGTCCACGCTCCAGTGTACGCTGCTCCTGTCTGTCCCGGCTGCCGCGCGCGTACCCGCTCCCTAGGGCGCGCGCTACGGCTGGTCTGGATTTAAAGGGCCAGTACGCCGGTAATTGGGTCAATTGCCGGCTGATGGTCCTATATAAGGAATACGCCCCCAGCACTCTCTGCCAGATTGTTGGTGTGCGTTTGCCTAGTTCATCTCTGGATTACGATTCTGTTCCTTGCAGTACCCCGGCCGCCATCGCAAACAAGTCACATCAGGGGTAGCGACCTGGTAGCCTCACGCCGCAGCAAGTCCATCCCGCTTTGCGGCGGGCTCTGCTGAATACCGGGGGCTACTTAGACTCAGATCGCTGGCGTGGCTTAACTATCATCACTTGCGGTGGTCCAGCGAATCCACCGAACTCTTACAACGGATGTGTGGCGCCATCTTAATCCAGAGGAGAGGCAGTACACCCATTATTCTCACGCTCACCTGTCATGGTCTAGAATAGATTACCTTTTGGCCAACTCTTCCTTAATGAGCAAAGTGGAGTCAGCCACCATCGGAGACCTGGTGATTTCTGACCATGCACCGGTGATGGTTTCTCTACGAGATCTACACCCAAAGGGAACAGATATTCTGTGGCGATTCCAAAGCTCCCTTCAGTCTGATGACCACTTCAGGGAACTGTTACAGAGGTGGTGTAAAATAGCCAGAGCTATTTTGGGACACGGGGAAAGCCGTCCTCAGAGGTCGGATTATGTCATACGTGACAGCCAAGAAAAAAGCGTTAAGGGCCAAATATGATAAAGCAACAGACTTGCTCAGACTTGCTTATACAAAGTTTCTAAGCCAACCCTTTAGAGGAAAATAAGAAAGAGTGGGTCTCGGCTAGGATGGGCTTCGAACTTCAGCAGAAGAGAGTGGAACTCTTTTACGGCGACCGTTTGAGAGCCTCTTTTTTTCTATTCAGCAATACGTCAGGGAGATTATTGGCCAATTTGGTGCGGAATAGTAGGGGGGCAGCGGGGATACTGAGCTTAAAAGATGAAGGGGATAATGTGGAAAAAGATCCGAAAAAGATTAATGAAATTTTGGCCCGCTATTATACAAGACTTTATTCCCAGGCGCCCTATGATATTGCCAAGGGCAAGGAATTCCTTAGTAGTATCAAGTTGAATAAGTTAACAGAGGAAGATAGTGAGCGGTTAAATGCTGACATTACAGCTGAGGAAATTGAGGAGGCTATTAAAAATATTCCGGCGGCCAAAGCCCCAGGCCCAGGGGACTTTTATAAAATTTTAGTGAAGGATCTGTCGCCCATACTGGCTACAGTTTCCCAAGAAATTTATCAAAAGCAATCTATGATCCCCTCAGGTGACACAGCATACATTAATGCTATTTATAAAAAAGGGAAAGACCCCCAGCGACCTGAATCTTATCAACCGATCTCCTTGATCAACCAAGACGTCAAGATAATATCCAAAGTAATAGCGAATAGATTATCAAGCTTAATGCCCCAACTTATAGGACCACATCAAATTGGGTTTGTAAAGGGACGTTCTGGGGTTAAGAATGTAAGGGCAGTCTTAGCGGTTCAGGACGCTATAGAACGAGACTCCAAGAGGGTGGGATCCCCGGCTTTACTGGGAATCGATGCGGAGAAAGCCTTCGATAATGTCAACTGGGAATGGTTAAATATAGTACTAGACAGGATGGGCTTCACAGGGAATTTTAGAAACTACCTCATGGCGATGTACAAATCCCTTCAGGCCAAAGTTCACACTCCGGGGTTCATCTCCCCGCCAATCTACAAAAAGGGACGCGTCAGGGATGTCCTCTCTCACCTATGTTGTTCAACATTGCCCTGGAGCCGCTAGCTATCCACCTAAACAAGAGTGCAACATTTGAAGAAATAACAGTGGGAAACAAGGAAATAAAAGTTACTTGCTTCGCAGATGATATGCTCCTTTTCAAGAGCAATCCTGAACAACATCTAGATAGAGTGCTGGGAGAGTTGGAAAAATTTGGGTAATTTTCAGGATTTAAAATCAATAAAGAGAAATGTCATTTGTTACCATTAGGGTCAGGGGAGAAGCTGCGGAGAAAGACACTAGGGGTAGAGGTGGTGGACTCCATGACTTATCTAGGGATAAAACTGGGTTCGAAAGGGGCACTGACTTATCAGCTGAATTTTCCCCCGTTGTTGGCCAAAATTGTTGGGGAACTGGACAGATGGAAAGATCTTCCACTATCTGTAATGGGTAGAATTCAGTTGATTAAGATGATGAGCTTTGCGAGGTTGCTTTACCCTCTCCAGAATCTGCCCCTGTTGTTCAATCACACAGACATTAACATGCTATGTAGGGCATTTATGAGGTTCATCTGGAGGGGCAAATGCTCTCGTATAAGTTATCATAAACTGACGGTGGGAAAGGTTCAGGGGGGGGCACAGCTGCCGAATATTAGGCTATACAATTTGGCGGCTATGTGGCGGCATGTTAGACCATGTTCACACGGCTTATTTGGGCGCTGATTGGAGCCGTACTGCGCGCCGTATTTGCGCTGCAGCATGGCTCCAATCCGTCCCAGTAACTACGGTAATCCACAGTTCTCATGCACATTATTTACGGCGCGTACGCGTCGTGAATAATGAATGTCTATGGGGCCGGTGAGCTGCCGGTCCCCCGCCCCGCTTCCGGCGTAATTGCGGGGCGAAAGCCGTGTGAACCAGGCCTTAGAGATTGGTTGATGGATACAAGTTATTTTTCCAACACTGATTTGGAAGCTCAGCTGGCAAAACCCGATAACCAGGTGGCGTTGCTTCATTCGCCAATGAAATTACACCCTAGGGATGTCAGGCAGAGTGTGATAATGAGAGATACTCTTGCTACATGGCGCCATGTGAGGAAACTGTTCAGGAGACCTATGTACATTTCAGGGTTTTTCCCACTATGGGAGGCACCTTCTTTTCGCCCGGGAAGAGAAAATAAATAATTCCATAAATGGAGACAAAAGGGGATTAAGACGATGGGAGACATACTTTCAAGCCCTAGTGGCTCTCTACTTAGTTGGCAGGAACTAGAAGACAAATTCCATTTGGGAGTCAATCACATATTCCAATACAAACAAATCGAAAGTTTCTGTAGAGCTAGTGTAACTAACTTGCAATCTCTAGGGGACACAATGGAGTTTCTGGATCTCTGTAAGGTGTGTGAAAGCAGGGGCTCACTGTCGAAAATTTACTCTAGGCTGCGAAATAAGGAAACAGAGGCACTGACAGACAACAAGTACAAAGGTTGGGAGCCACACATTCAAGATATAGATTTATTAGACAAAATAATTAAAGGCATAGCATTGGTCCGCAAGGCAGTGGTCAGCGAACAATGGAGAGAGACCCTGTTTCGGTTTGCACACAGAGCAATATATGCCTTTAATGTCACACGGAAGGGAGAGTCCTCGGAATTCTTCCACGCTTGTCCGAAATGCGGCCTGGAAGATGCTAATCTTTTCCACTGTGTGTGGTCCTGCCCTGATATCGCTAAGTTTTGGGTGCAAGTCCAAAACTTCATTAAGGAGACCTGGTAATGCCATATATCTTTAGACCCACAGGGATGTCTGTTTCACTTTGTAACTAAGCAAGGCCCTAATGAAGGGTACAACAGTAATCTGGTATCCTGCAAAGGGGTCCATGTGACATTGTTGGTGGCAAAACGATGTATTTTAAGGCACTGGCTTGATACCACAGCGACAATTCTTACAGAAGTAGTGGAACTAATGAAACAAGTTTTATACTTGGAAAAACTGGAGGCTGAAAGGAACATAGATGCGGATTCCAAGGGTTTCCTAAAAAAAATGGAAGTTGTTCATTTCCAAAAACTACACAAAGACGGAAATAGGGTCTCTCCTAGAGCTGTTCAAATACACAGAATATTACTTATTAGAACAGTTAAATGGTACCTTTGGGGAACTAGATACAGGGGATGGGGACCAGGCGGCAGTAGTGCTCTAGGGATTGTTGGTTAACAGTGTTAGGTTTTGGGGGTTGGGAGTTCTGGGGGGAGGAGGGGGGGGTCCAGGGAGGGAAGGGGGGTATTATTTTTTCATATCATTTGATTATGGGGTTATGCTCTATGCAATATTGTATATTTCCTTTTGTGCTAACCATTGTTGGACTTTATTAAGATACACTCTATGTAACGCAATGCTACCCTGTTTGATTATGGTCAATTACCTTCAACAATAAAATTTGTTTATAAAAACCCAAAAACTTGTTAGATTAATTCTACAGGTTATTACGGTCGTGTGGATACCAGATATGTGTAGGTTTTTTTGTGTGTGTAATTTTTGCACAATTGTTTTTTATTAAATATTTATTTTTATTATTTATTTTTTCATTTTTTTTTTACACTTTTTATGTTTTTTTTACTTTATTTTTTAATCCCGTGAAGGGAGAACAGTTTAAATTTTTTTTTTACACTTAGTAATGTATTAGCATAGTCATATATGCTATTACATTCTAATCGGTGTCAGTTTGACACAGGCAGTGATTAGGACAGCACCCAGTGCTTCCTGGTCGCTGGCTTAGTACACAGACAGCTCTGGGGCTACTCTAGGTCCCCAGGGCTGACTGTGCAGCCGTTCCCCGGGCTCTGTTGGATCACCGGGTATTCCGATCACCCGACAGAGCAGGGGAACCCTTTGATTGCGCTGCAGTAATGCACCGCCGCAATCAAAGGGTTAAAGCACTGTGTTGCTGAGGTTTCCTCCACTACCCGGTGCTCGCAGGGGATGCTCTGGGATCAGGGCTGTGTAGTACAGCCCCGATCCAAGCGCAATTGCAGCGCCGGGCGCCGCAAACCCCGATGTCTGCAGCGACGTCTAAAGACGTCGCTGCAGACCAATGACCCGCACCAGCCGACGTCTATAGTCGGCGGGCGGTCGTTAAGGGGTTAATGGTGTAAAATGTGAATGGTGTAAAAAAAAATGTAAAAAAAAACCCCAAAAAATTTAAAAAAAATTCTGCAATTATTTATAAGTGAACTTAAACTATTCCCCCATAAAGTACAACTCATCTCAACGAGGCCTCATTCAACTCCGTCATTGAAAAAATAAAAAAGTTACAACTGTTGAAACGCAAGGAGGCGAAAGCTAAAAAAATGTTCTGGTCATTAACTACTTTTCAGGCGTTCGGCTTAAAGGGGATTTGCCAGGACGCAAGTTACTTACCTCCTTAGCACAGGGAGAATGTAAACAAATCAGGCTGTCATGAAAGCTGCAGGGCTGAGAGGGAAGGGGGGGGAGCAAGGAGTGAGGAATAAGGGAGTGTCTCAAAACTTAACTAAAATAATGACATTGCAACAGTGCAGACACCGCAGACACAGGCTCATACTCTGCACTTTTCTCCCCAGCCTCTTGAAGCTCAATCATTTTCCCTGTCATTAGATAAGAAGTGTTTCATGCAAGCACGGCCAGATTAGCTCCTGTCAGCTCCTCTGGTCGTGTCTAATGTAAACTTTCAGGTAACTAAGGGGGATTGAGAAATGCTGTAGTTCTCACAGGCTTCACTTTTTGTAATCACATATATTTAGAAAAGTGATTAAATACCTATTTTGGAGGGGTTAAAATGAATTTTGTTTGTGAATGTGGAGCAAATGTCGCTCAACATCCTTTACATTGTGTTATTTATTTATTTTTATTTTTCTACTTTACAAATTTCAATAAACAAAAGTGTAAAAAAAAAACTTGTGTTCTTCTGCCTCCGAACGCCTTCAATCCATCTTTAAATGCATAACTTTATTGTCTGAGGGCTTATGAAAAGGCAGAAAAATGTACAGCGCAGAGTTTACTGTGGACAAAGTGGAGGAAGCATAGTGCGGCCAGAGTGTGAGAACAGTGTGTGCCCCATAGCAATTTAGGTCCATCCAAGTCTCAGTTGTGCAATTATTCCTCCATCTCTTCCTTAGTACGCATCCCCGGTTTTATAGCTCTGCTTTATAAAGTACATGTGATACTGCTCCTTTCATGATTTCTGGCTACACCACGCTCAGTTTCGAAAGAACTTATGAGATAAAGATGTTGCACAAGTCTTTGTCACAGTTTCCCTCAATCTTATAAGAGTCATTGTGAAACAATGCCTAAATCTCTGACATATAGAAGCAGGCGGGGGCCGATGCATCCTGGGCTATAATGAACACAGCATTAGGAGTAATCTTTCCAAAGTGCTCTGTCTAATACACATGACATCAATTCTGCAGTTTGCTTCAGTTATCGCTTAATTTCTAGAAAGGAAACACTTTGAATGTAAGCCAAATGAGTGCCAAGTTTGCATAGGGGAAGTAAATGGCCTTCACTGCACAATTACTTCACAATCATGAAATGGGAGAATTGGATGTTTTAAATAAATGATAATGTAAAGCATGTTTCAGATGTAGACATAGGGCTGTGTTTACCGAATGCCTGAGCCCTGACAGTCCCTGACTCTGTATACACAATCATACAGAAGACAGACTATCACACACAGCTAGCCCTAGCACGAGTAAACACAGTCATTCAAAGTGCCCGAAAACTCGTTCAATAAACAAGAACCATGGATATGGAGAATGTAGCATGACAATACCACTTAAAACAATCACTATATATATGTGCCCTATACATCTCCATATGCCAAAAGAATCTCAAAGTCATGGGAAAGCTTTAGCCTTTAGTGACGTGTGTGTTGCAAATTAAGATATACATGGTTGATGCTTATGGATAAATAAGGTGTGTGATAGGCTGTCTACACACATAACCCTCGTGGTTGTCATAGGTAAAAGAAGAGATTTATCAGAATCACAAGAAGGGATAATCACTGGCCAAGGATGGCAGTATTTCTGGAACTGTGCAGTTGTGTTGCTGTGCTGGAAGCATATCCATTGTGTATAAGCATTAAAGGGGTTGTCTTGCTACAAAGATCATAGTTTAAAATGAGGGGACCCAAAATCTAAGCTTGTACGTCCATAGCAAAGTGCTATGGTTTATGAGAACCGGCTGATTATATGTGCTTAGCAACGGAGTTGAAGCCCAGGTCGGGTTACACCCAACTACTGTGTTACTGGCTGTCGGCTGAGTGGTATGTCCCGCACGGGGAGCACACACAGTATTTGTGGATGCAGTGCAGAGGACGCAGATGGGAGCGCGGTTACCACTTTCAATTAGATTGTGCAGGAGAGAGTGAGAAAGAGAAAGAAAGAGAGAGAGAGACATGTAAATTACAAAGAGAGAACACAACTGTACTATGCAGTCCCATGTAAATAACAGAAACACATGTGTACTGTGCAGTCCAACATAAATCAATTTTGTGCCTCAGATGCGTAGTCCCACGTAAATTACTTTTGTGACAGAGAGAAATAACACAGCTGTACTGTGCAGTCCCACATAAATCACTTTTGTGACACAAATGTGCAGGTCGATGTAAAACACAGACACAGCGCAGTTATACCCTGCAGTCTCATATACATCACTTTTGTGAGACAGATGTGCAGTCCCAAGTAAACCACTTGTGAGCCAGATGTGCAGACCCATGTAAACACAAACAGATAAAGTGTATAGTTATGTTCTGAAGATCTGTAGAGGTCAGAGGTGTAAAAATCTGCAGGATATATCACTATGTGTGTGTGAGAGAGAGAGAGAGAAGAGGAGAGAGAGAGAGAAAACACCCATCTTTCCCAGTGCCCTGAATGTCAAATGCTCATTCTAGTTACAAAGTATGTAGAAAGAGCGAGAAATTTATATATACACTATCGAGTTACACTTAGCTTTTCACTTCCAATGATTCCTTAAGCTATGTCTACACAGCAAATACTGAAATGCCATGGTATTTTGCTGTGTGCAAATAGTCTTAGTCTCGCATAGCTGAGAACCTCTCCCATCCCCTAGCTCACACAAAATGAATCAGTACGTGCACACTGTATCTGCAGAGAGTGAAGATACTTCCTGCTTTGAGGAGAAACACGCCCCTCTATTTCACAAGCTCTGCTTGGCAACCAGCAGAAAAGGCTGCAAAATGCCTCTAATGAGACAATCCCTTTAAGAAAAATGTGGAACATCATGTGCTACTGATTTGATAGGTAAACCTCTACATTACACATTACAGTAGAGCAGCTTACCATCAAAATGAACCATGGGGCTACCAGACATATGTCTAAAAAACAGTTCAGCAAAAGAAAATGATTTGGGTGGAGGCATCATTAGACAAAGAGCCATGAGTTGAAAAGTTTTTTGGGTGTTGGGAGAGTCTTTGATTTTCTCCCACTTCCTATTAAACAATCAATTAGGCAATGTTTTCAATTAATGTCATGGTATCAGAAACAGATACTAATAGAAGAGCCACCAATTATGCTATAGGATGTATATGGAAAGGGCAGGTTGATGGGGGTCCCACAAACCATGAAAGGAGGGGGGGGGGGGAGAGAAAAAAGGAGATTATAAAATGTTTAAAATGCTAGGAGAAAAAAAAAACTTGATTGTTCTTAAGTCATCTTTAGAATTATTGACTAAAGATGGTATATACACATTCATACTGTATTAGCTCCAAAGAGATTGTAAATTTAAAGTGACGGTTTTAGAGGTGTTAGTACTATAAGCTTGATCCACCAAAAGAGAGGATCAGTCGGAGGTGTTTAGAAGTATTTCTTAATCCTAATTGCCCTTTTCCGAACCCCCTTTTTGACTTGTTTTTGCTATTTCCTTCTTTCTCTTTCCTTCTTTCTTACTTTCTTCTTTTCATTCTTTTTTTTCTTTGTTTCTTTTCTTAGAGTACGTTGTAATGATATTATATTAGTCAAGAAAATGCAGTAAACAATATGGACTAAGAGAAAAGGGGAAATAGACAATATTGAAAATAAGGATTGTAAACCTTAATGTTATTTCTTGCTTGTTGTCAAAAGAATGAAAACTGTATCCTTACTGATCAAATATAAATACACAGACCAAGTTTTGTTTGTAAATTGTTTCTTAATTGGTAAAACTATAATAAAAACATTAAAAACTGTTCAGCAAACCCTTCCGCCTTTTGGGCTCTGAAGCAAACGGATGGTCACTGCACCTCTGCTAACCAAGCTGCAGAGGGTCACATAATGAGTCACCTATCCTGCTTCTTCAAACAGATGGACATTGGCCAGAGAACAAACACCCTGCAACCACTGCTGAATGAACACAAGCTGGTGGTGGAAGCGTTATGGTGTGGGAAATGTTTTTATGGCATTCTCTGGGCCACTCATCCATGTGAAAGATGCTCTCAACCGATTTGGGTAGTAATGTATCCTTGCAGATCATGTACACCCATACATGCAGATTGCCTTTCCTGGGTGGATGGGATCTTTCAGCAAGACAACTTGACATGTCACATGACTCACATGATTAGAAATATTCAACACTGTTTGGAAGAGCATTACCAATACTTCCAAGTACTATCCTGCCCCATAGTTACCTAGGCTTAAAGAGAACCTGTAATATAGATTATGCCACCCTTGCTGAGGGCAGCACAAGCCAGTGTCAGACCTGCTGTTCCCAGCGCTGTGTCCCTTATTCTGTAAGAGGCTGTAGTTTTAGAGTATTTAATGCTCAAATCTGCAGTTTTCAGAAAGAAAAGAGTCCAGCTTTTCATGAAAAGAGTCCGTTTAACTGATGCCCCGCTCACCTGAGACTAGCCTCACTCACATCACAACTGATTAACCTATTACTTTGAATAGGTAGAAACATGTGAATAACTTCCAGATGGGTGGGTCTAGCCTCAGGTGGGCGGGTCTAACACCTGCTCATGAATAAGCTGGACTCTGGCTGAAACCTGCCAGATTTGAGCAGTAAATGTTCTGAAATGGCTGCATCTTACAGAATAAGGGACACAGCGCTGGAAATAGCAATTCTGTCACTAGCTTGTTCTGTTCTCAGAAAGGGTGGCATAATCTGTGTGACAGGTTCCCTTTAAACCTAGGTTAGCATCTGTGGTACCACCTAGATCATTGTGTTCCCTATATGTATACTCCCCCGTGCACCCTCTGGCAGCAAATATCTGTGACAGTTGGGACATAACTAGAGAAGCCCCATAGCAAATCTCTCCCAGCCCTTCTAGCTGCTGTCCATTCTTCAGACAGTGGTTACTCTGGATATTAGCTGGTGGTCATAATAATATGATTCCACTGTGTAATAGTCTGTGATAGAAAAAAACAATAATGGCTGTGAGGAAAATGACAAAAGATGACAAAAGTCACCACCCTCCCCCTTTCCACAGCTTCCACACATTCATTAAGTTATTGCAGAAAGTCACGGAAGCTCCCCCATGGCTCAACACATGTCATTGAGGAAGCAATCAATTAGGTAAAGGCACATGTCCCCAATTTTGATGCAAGGTCTGAGTGCTCCCAATCCAGATAGGAGACCATCCCAGCAGGGAGTCTAAGCCTCAAAAGAATCCTCAGTAATTTCGTTACCACCTGGCCAGGGCTAAAGTACACATGTGCTCTGAGGCCTAACCATCAAAGGGATGAGCAGTTGCAGCGGAATCGGGATTTCATAAGGAATTATTGAATAACTGTATGACACAGGCACACCAGCGTTTCATATTTTTAAATATGAAACGTCCCACACGTATAGCTGTCACTTCCACGTTTGTAGGACACACGGGAAGGGAAAAACCGAAGGCTGGTACAAGGAACGGAGCAGAAATCCCGCAATTGGTACCCAGTCTTAGATTGGACTCATCTGGTTTTGATAGTGCCAGGGGCACAAAGCTGTGGCATTGCCAAGCCGTGATATGATCCATTTTGTGGATGGCCACATGGCCTGGGAGGAAGGAGAGGGTAGACTGTCCCAAGGGCGTGAGAGGGTATGACAGGGGGTGTGAAGGGAATGTGACATGAGATGTCCCAGTACAGTTTTAAGTCGAAGCCCAACTGGGCCCGGAGTCGTTTCCATTGGGAGGGGGTTATGCTGAGTGTACCGGGAGCATCCAGAATCTGCAGGCTGCAGTCACCCCTTTGCATGCCAGCACAAGGCCAACCTAAGGTAAATAGACACATCTTGCTGCCTCTTTGTCTGTAACCATATCCATATGTGCAACTCTGACCAATATCTGTATAGTTATACCCCTATGTATATATTGTTTGTCTAGTTCGCTAACAAGGCAATTAAATCTTTAAACTTTAATCCTGAGCGGGTCTGTTGTCTTGATCGCCGATCTCACATCTCAGTTTTTCTCGGTCTCTAATATATTGCTACCTGGGCTGGTTCCTGGCCTTGTTATAAGTCTGTAACAGACCGGGCTCATAACTAACAAGGAACTTGTGGCAGTTTACCGAGCTGGTAGAGTTATGTTTCAGCGTGTGGGCAGTGATCTCTCCCAGTCGCTCAGGGTTGTGGGCGAGTGGGGTACCCTCTCACACTCCCTGGGTCTCCCTGTGCCCGTGTGGACAGGGGTTAACTGTGAAACCGTATCTGGCTAACCTTGCGTACCCCTTGATGTACCCTGACTCCAATTTCATATGTTTAACTACTTAGACCCTGCAGTTAATGCCATTGTGAAATCTAGGCAGTTATCCTTTTTGGCCCCCAGAGATGCGACAGAGGGGTGCCCATCAGTTGTCAATTTAAGCCCCCAGGTCTGCCATCTTGCTGCTCATATTCAGGACTGCCATAAGTAATTTTATGGCCACATACAGCCAAAGCGTTTGGATCCTCTCTACCAGTTGTGGATCTCCTTGTTTTTAAAATGTGATCACAGCTCCTGATGGAGTAATGCCAATACTGCCCTGATAGCACTCCTGCACCTATTATTCTTTGCCTGAATCAAGGTGTAACAAGAGCTCTAATGGCACGCTATTCTGCAATACTAATATATCGCAGAATAGTGTATAGGAGGTCACATAATAAAGATTTTACAAATTCGGTATAGCCTGAGTTGTACTGATCTGCAAGAAGAAAATGTCATTCATACCAAACGGTGAACTGCATAAAAAACTAAGTGCCAAATGTATGAAAACTGTATAGGTGTAAAATTCACTTTGTTGCCCCATAGCCAACAATCAGAGCACACTTTCATTTTCTTTAGTGCTCTGAAAAATGAAAGGGGGGGGGGCGGCTCTGATTGGTTGATATGTGACAAAAGGTGAGGTTTAGACCTATGACAGTTTTTATACATGTGGGGGACATAAATCTCCCAAAAAATGGTGCATTATACATGTTAGATGGGAGAGGGCACAGACCCAAGCATTTGAATTTTTTGTGTAGGGGACGGGTGATATTTGCCTATGACACCAAAATAACTAGCCCAGGTGCTGAGCACAACTCTTTCTTATTGCAACACATAACCTATTAACAATCCCTTGCCATTTGTCCATGGGATTACATGCCACTTTAAGCAAGATTAGGTTTAATAACTGTGGGACAAAAGACTACTGGTCAGCACCTCGCGATTGCATCAGCCGATCAGGAGGTTAAAAGGGCCACCTCCACCTGCATAACAGTCTCGTTGACCGTGGCACATACAGTGTGGAAAAGTATTTGATACACTGGTGATTTTGTAAGTTTTCCCACCTGCAAAGAATGGAGAGGTCTCTAACTTGTAATTAATTAGCATTTTATTGCATGAAATAAGTATTTGATACAATAGAAGAACTTAATATTTGGTATAGAAACCTTTGTTTGCAATTACAGAAGTAAGATGTTTCCTGTAGATATTGACCAAGTTTGCACACACTGCAGCAGGGATTTTGTCCCACTCCTCCATACAGATCTTCTCCATATCTTTCAGGTTTCTGGGCTCGTCAACCTGGGGATACATTAGTTAGCTCCCTCCAAAGAATTTCAATTTGGTTCAGGTCTGGAGACTGGCTAGACCTGGCTAGAGTCGGCAAAATATCAGAATGGTGCAGAAGCCTCTTTGAGAGTCACAGAAATTGTTTTCTGCAGTCAGGGGCGTAACTAGAGAAGTCTGCGCCCCCCCCCCACCACCTCAGCCACCTTTTTCCGCTCGACTATGAACATTTAGTGGGACCTCTTAATAAGTCATGCAGTTACTAGATAATACAAGGAGCAAATACTTCACCATATCACCAGGGGTGTCGCTAGGCAGATTTATTCAGGGCACGAGACACCAGAAAATAATTCTGCCTGTGCCACGATTCTCGGCTGGCTTAGGCCACTGCCGTTGGGCCTGGGCGATCCTTTTTAGTGCCGGTGGCGCCCGCCGATCTCTGACTGCACGGCCGTTTTGCAGTCCTGTCTTCTCCCCCGTATGTATCAGCGCTACACCGTGTCGCACCGCTTTCATCACCCTCCTGCGACGCTGGGATCTTCGAAGCCAGCAGGAGGTCTCGGGCCCCGACGTGATGGAGTCAAGAAGCCGTGATGAAATCACGCTGCTTTACCTGTTCTCAAAGCTGTGCAGAATGGAGGCGCGGACTGTGCTGAGGTGAGTAGGTTTGTTTTATTTTATTTTTATTAGGTAAGGGGGGCATATCAATGGCTACAGAGGGGCTTATCACTGGCTTCAGGGGGCATATACAGTGGCTACAGAGGGGCATTTCAGTGGCTACAGAGGGGATATCTGTGGGCTACAGGGGGCATATCACTGGCTACAGAGGGGCACATCTGTCGACCAGAGGATGAAATATTACTGGCTACTGGGGGCATATCACTGGCTTCATGGGGCATATAACTGGCCTACAGGGAGCATATTATGGCTACAGGGGGCATTCAACTGGTTACAGGGGGCATATCACTGGGCTACGAGGGGGGCATATCCACTGGACTAACAGGAGGGATAGTTATGTGGCTGTGGAGGATATACTGGTACAGGGGACATATCAACTGGCTACAGAGGGGATATCAGTGGCTCAGAGGGGCATATCAGGGATACAGGGGGACATATCACTGGCTACGGGGGGGCATATCACTGGCACAGAGGGCATATCATGGCTACGGGGGGGCATATCACTGGCTACGAGGGGCAAATCATGCAACATGGGGAATATCAGGGCAAAGAGGGGATATCACTGGCTACAGGGGGGGCATTAAATGGTACACGGGGGAAACACGGGCTACAGAGGGCATATCACTGGCTACATGGGGGGGCACATCACGGGCTACGGGGAGCATATTACGGGGCACAGGGGGCAATCACTGGCTACAGGGGGCATATCACTGGTACGGGGGGGCTATCACGGGGCTACGGAGGCATGTATTTTTGGTAGGGAGGCATATCACTGGCTACGGGGGCATAAACGGGGCTACAGGGGGCATAGTATGTGGCGATGGACATATCCTGGCTATAGGGGGGCATATCCTGGTACAGAGGGGCAATTTGGCTAAGGGGGCATAGTATGTGGCTTTTGGGGCTTCACGGGCTACGAGTGGCATTCACGGGTAAAGGGGGGCATATCCCTGGCTACAGGGGGGGCATAGTATGGGCTAAGGGGATATAAATTTGGTACAGGGGGGCATATCACCGGGCTACAGGGGGCATATTACTGGACAGAAGGCATGCAGTGGCTATGGGGGCATATCACGGGCTAAAGGGGCATTTTCTGGCTACAGTGGGCATAGTATGTGGCTATGGGGGGCATATCACTGGTTTATGGAGGCATATCACGGGCTAAGGGGGCATTAACGGGCTACAGGGGCAAGTTTTGGGGGGCTATGGAGGATATCACTGGCTACAGGAGGGCATATCACTGGCTAGGGGGGGCAATCACGGGCTACAGAGGGGCATATTATTGGGGCTTATGGGGGCGTATTACTGGATATGGGGGCATATTACTGGCAAAGGGGGGGCATATAACTGGCTAAAGGGGGGCATATTATTGGGTAAGGGGGGCATTTTAAAAGCAGAACCTGGCTACAGGGGGCTAATAACCTGACTAAAAAAGAGCATATTATGGCTACAGGGGAAAGTAACCGGGCTACAGGGGGCATATTACTGTTTAAAAGGGGGGGGCAGTAACCTGCTACGAGGGAGTAATGGCTATGGGGGGGCTAATAACCTGGCAGAGGGGGCAACTACTTGGGTTTTAAAAGGGGGCTAAAACCCTGGCTACAGGGGGTACTACCTGGCTATGGGGGGGGAAATTTACCTACGGGGGGGTAATTATTACCTTTGGGACTATGATGGGGATTTTGTATAAGAAAGGAAAAATTGAGAGAAATGCTCAAAAAATTAGGTTCTAAGATGTTTTTTTTTGTAAATTTTTCAGTGAACAGTTTTTGGACAGTAGAATCATCAGGCGTCGGGCCCGGAGGGGAGAAGAAGGAAAAGGAACAATCTTCGAGAATGTCCCCTGTGAGTCCTAAATGAACTCGTGTTACCCTTTAATTTTTTCTCCTGAGCCTACATAAAAAGGGTTTTTCACTGTAAAAAATCATCCACAGTTCACAATGAGACAAAAAAAATTTCCCAATGGAACCCGCCCTACTAAAAAAAAAATTTAAAGGGGCCCCCAAGCCCCGGATGTTTTGGGCCCCTTTAGAAACGCCCTGAATCACCATCATACTGTCCCAAAAAAATCCCACTATACCAAAGGGACCAACATTACCAACCAATAAAAGTTTACTACATAAGAACCCTGATTATACACCAGAACACACCAAAATTACCCCCCAAACAAGATACTGAATAATGACCCATACAGTTACTAATAAAGATCAGTATAAAAAAGATAAATATTATCCCAATAGTGCCCAAATAGATACCGGGGTGTATGCAGGCCTGAAGACTTATATTACCCCATACAGGGCATTTTGCTGTAGAAAACCAATGATTAATGTAACAGGCATTACATTTTGTACTCACAGGTGATGTTTCTCGATAGTCTTTAACTTTCCCTTTTGTTCTCTTTTCCCGGCCCCAGACTGCCAAAAATGACTTTTCCCGACCACCACTTAGCCCTGCACAAATATCTTAGAATCCTTACTTTTCCAACACCTCCCTCACTTTCCCCCCCCTTTAAAAACCCCCAGGGGAAGGTTGTGGGTACAGTCTAGCTTAGAGGCCCATCCCCCTAGAGGGGGGGGGGGGGGGTAGTATTATGGATTCCCCCCTGCAATTTTTTACAGCTTTGTCCTGTACTCCTAAGAATCATATTACCAGGTAGGTAGTCCCCCTGTAGATAGGTTGGTAGGCCCTAGATAGGCAGGTAGGTAGGCAGTAGTTAGGCCATAGGTAGGGTAGGTTGGCCCTCAGGTAGGGTAGGCTATAGGTGGGACCCACATAGGTAGGTAGGTAGGTAGGTAGATAGATAGGCCATAGGTAGGGTCCACAAAGGTGGGTAGATATATAGGCTATAGGTGGGGCCCTCATAGGTAGATAGACTATAGGTGGGCCCCATATATGTAGGTAGGTAGATAGGCAATAGATGGGGTGCACAGAGGTAGGTAGAGAGGCTATAGGTGGTCCTCACAAACGTAGGTAGGTAGATAGGCTATAGGTGGGACCCACATATGTAGGCAGGTAAATAGGCTATAGGGGGCCCCATATAAATAGACAGGCTTTAGGTAGGCTATAGGGGGCCCTCACATAGGTAGACAGGCTTTATGTAGACTATACGGGGCCCCACATAGGTAGGCAGGCTTTAGGTAGGCTATAAGAGGCCACTCATAGATAGGCAGGCTTTAGGTAGGGTATAGGGGGCCCCACATAGGTAGGCAGGCTTGAGGTAGGCTATAGAGGGACCCACATAGGTAGGCAGGCTTTAGGTAGGGTATAGGGGGACCCACATAGGTAGGCAAGCTTTAGGTAGGCTTCATTAGTGTTAAAAAAAGAAAGAAATGACTCAACTGTCTCCACGTTCTTCTGACATGACAAGTGGCAGGCCAGCTTCTGAGCCCGATGTCATTATGCCGCCCATGTCATCACTAGGAGCTGACGCCTGGTAAGCTTAAAGAGGACCTATCACCAGTGATGGAACCATTTTGAAAACAGCTGACGGGAGCAGCCATCTTGTGGATGGCAGTTAAACAGGCTGTCATATAGGCCACGCCCCTTAATTCCAAGCCTGTATGCGCCAGGATTCCAAGTTTGTATGCACTGCAGTTAGTCTGCTTCTCAGCTCCCTAATGCAAAAGCAAATCAGATTCTGGATTAAAGAAGCCACTTATTTTTTCCACATTGAACATTTAAAATATTAGGAAAAAAATTAAAGGGTTTTTCTTATTATTTATTTTGTGTCTGTATAAATATCCAGCTACCTACATGTGTGTGTATATGTATCTACTGTCTCTCTGGAGATGTGATAGAGGATAAGAATATGCTGCAGATAAGTTAAAAATAAAATAAAGGCTATAACAGCATACCTTAATACAATATGCTAGGAGACATTAAAATGCCCATTGATTGCCAACCCCCCCACCCCCCTAAACTACATGGTATGTCTTATATGATTCTGATGATGCCAAATTTGTATAGGCTTTGTTATGTTTTTGAGAAAATTCTATTTTTTAAATTTTTTGTAGAAATGCCAGTAAGTTTTTTTGTTCTACCACCTATGGACCTGAGTAATGGTGCATTTTTTGCATGCTGAGGAACACCTTTTATTGGAACCATTTTGGCAGTTCAGGTGAATTTTTTATTATTTTATATTCCTATTTCTTAGGTATATAAAATGGCCAAAAAAATCCACAATTTTGGATTTTTTTTCTTCTCCAGTGTTCGGGGGTATGGGCTAAATGTTGTTATAATTTAAAGGGGTTGTCTCACTACAAAGATTGCTTTTTATGTTTAAAGATCGTGCAAAAACAAGTCACTTTGCAATATATATCCATTAACAGTGTCCTACCTATTCCTAGATATCCCCTCTTCTTTGGGCTGCATCAGCTCCTCAGGTCGCTATAGCTACAGACCTGTTTGAGCTTTCCTGATAGGTTGCCAGCACTGGTTGCTATAGCTTCAGACCTAGTTTCTACTGCAGCCTAGTGGAAGCCAGTAAACATGCCCCTGAATTCAAAATGAAACCAAGAAAACAGGACTGAGGTAAGATGAATCAATATAGTGAGACAACCCCTTTAATAGATCAGATTTTTCTGAACAGGATTTTACAGACAGGACTCTTATGAGTCCCCCATTTTTTTCCTTTTTTTATTTGTAAAATGGCAAAAAAGGGGGTGATTTGAACTTTTAATATTTATTTTATTATATGGCAGTACTATTCTACTACCGTATATAGGCTTTTCAATCATTATCTATTATACCCTGTCTATGACACCACAGGGTCTAAACTGTGAACTGCTATTAGCGGTCGTTGCCTGTGTGTGTGTGTGTATGTATATGTATATATATATATATATATATATATATATATATATATATAATATTTATATATTATATATATAATATATTTATATATATATATATTTATTTATTTTTTGTTTAACCCATTTACACATTGGATGGCCCCGTACATCGAAATAGTGTGAAGGGTGTATGGGGCGGGCAGAGTCTGTACCATACGCAGTGACCGTCAGCTGTTAATTACAACCAGCAATGTTATGTACATACATACATACACATATATATTTATTTATTACACACACATTGGTTGTAGATATTTGAAAACATATGACAGTAGTGTCCCTTTATTTACTTGTTTAGCCCACAGTAATTACAGTTACTAGTCTTGGGTCTTTTATGACCTCTAGTAATAGCACCTCTACAGGAGCTTATATGACTGCTATATGGACTAATTATGACCCCTTACAGAGGTCAATATCAGCCCCCATAGAGGTGATATTACTGGTGTAACTATAGAGGCTAAATCTAATAAGGCTAGTAATGATCTGTATGGACAGCACAGGCTAACATTCTGCCTATAACATCCATGCAGACCATTGCTAGCCTAGGTGGATTTCAGCTCTTATAGTCACTGTATCAGACCAGCAGTGCAGGGGTTAATAAGCTCAGGCAGTCGGAGGGGAGGGGACAGCGTGAGGGATCTTTCTTCTGCAGGAGACAGGACTGAGTCACTGCCAGATTTCAGACCATGGGAGGCGGAGCTACTACACTGAGGCATAAGGCAGCCGAGCACAGGACCCTGTGTGTGACCCTGGTGCTGCTGCAGCCCAAGCCTCACTTTCACTCGGTTGGCCGGACAAATTATAGCACAGGCAGCACTGAGCACCCACAGGGGCTCAGCCCTGCCCTTATCAGCAGGTGCAGCATTACAGGAGCCGGCACTCCTGTACCCAGGTTATAAGGGTAGCACTGAGCCGCCTTGTGTGTGCTCAGTGCTGCACAGCTCATTAGTATCGGGGCAGGCTGCTCGGCATACAGCAGCTGGAGCAGAAGCCCCTGTGGGAGGATGCACGGAGCCCCTGTGGATGAGTATATGCTGCAAACTCCAGCCCTTGCCCTTCCAGCGCACTGGCTGCTTGTCAGCAGATCAAGAGCTGCTCGAGAACTTGGCATAAACTGCTCTTCCATGATGCAATGCATCATCGGAGAGTGACATAAGCACAGCAGTGCATGCTGGGAGCTTATGTGTGACTGCCCCGTGCCGACTTCGTTCTCAAGTCGGCTCAGTAGCACTGGTCATGTGACCTAAACAGGGATTTTTTTTTACATTTATGTTGTGCATTTTTAATAGGTTATATTTTAAGAAGTGCTTATTTTTACATTTGCTATTGAAAGCAAATGTGAAAATTTTAGTGATAGGTACTCTTTAAGGTCTAAAGTCTTAGGTTTCCAAGGCGGCACTCTTCTCTGCTAAGACCAGGTAGTCCTGCCTATAATTGCCTCTGGACAGGGGGCCCGGGTGTTCTGAGGCAGGATGCACTGGGCCCCCGGAGGTGACGGACCCCGTTGCAGTTGCTACGGCTGCTACACTGGTAGTTTTGCCCCTGTCTGCAGTGATTGCCTCAAAAGGTTGTGTCACTAAATATTAAGTTTTATTTTTGTCCAGGCCAGTTTCATTACTTTGTTTTTAAATTTTTTTTCGGTTGAACTACAATTCAAAAGCAATGTCTGATTTTCATTAGTTGTTTAGTAAATTTATTATTACTTTTGTCTTTCTTTAATGGAAGTATACCAACAATTTTGTCCATGTGTGTAATTCTGTTAACGACCATGACCTATAGTGCTGAAACACATTATACAGAGAACACAGAGATATGTAGCCCAGCTAATTTTGGTTCATGAAAATTAATGATGTTGAGGGTCACCAGGGAGTTATTAATGATCCTATGTGACACCATAATACAAAATCAATAAATTAACATAATGTACCATCAATTTATTGGTTCAGTGGGTTGACTTGAACATAAAAAAACATATGGTTGCAAATATGCCACCTGCTCAATGCGACATTGCAATTTCCTATTCAAAGTAACCTTTGACCTATGCTATAACATTATAAGGCTGATATATAGCAACTTAATAACATCTGCCAGCCACCTATATAGAAGAGGCATAATTATCCTATTTTTTCCAATAAATAAATAAATTCAACTTAACCCCTAAATGTGTTTCTGTCTCCTTAGCGGAACAGGTTCTTAGGATGCTTAATCACGAATATTTACTACCTACATGAATGTTACATGTTTATTTAATAGTACTTAAAGGGATTGTCCAGCAACTAAAATTGTTATTTGATTGGGTCAGGGTAGGTAAAAAATTAATATTTTCCTACAGGTCCCTCCGCCGCTACCGCTCTGTAGTGGAAGCGGCGGATTATCTGAGGTAAGTACAGGCAGTCCCCGGGTTACAAACGGAATAGGGACTGTAGGTTTGTTCTTAACTTGAATTTGCATGCAAGTTGGAACAGGTATATTTATTAAATGTAACTCCAGCACAAAAGTTTTTTTTTTTTAGTTTCGGATAGTGCAAGGGAAGGGTTTTTACACTTGTTTCCCTGTCTGTGCCCCGTTAAGAATTCACCTAAATGTGCTGTTGGCCTGCTGGAGCTTGCCCATTTAAAACAGCACTATTTGCTGTGGAATATGGAACTACAAGTGCAGCATGCCCCATAAGTCTCTGTTTGTAACTAGGGGACAGATGTAAGTTGGAACGTTGTAAGTCCAGGACTGCCTGTATAACATTTTTAATTTTTCCCCCACTCTGCTACCAGCAATTTTTATTTGCCAGGCCACCCTTTCAATTGTGTAACATAAACTGTGAAGAACTTTTATTACACTGAGCCCGAGAACCAGGAACTAGTGGAGTTTACAAGTGTGATTATGACCAAGATGGTCTACTTTCCTATTCCTCATTCACTCCTGATTATATTAACTTTGCCAACCTTATATATGTTTTATATGACATATTTATATAGACTGGTTTAGTGGTATTTAGGATTGTTAGGTCTAGAATTGTTCAGTGGATAATACCCTTGTGATGGTCTACAGTAATAAAGTGTTAATGTTGATATCTATGCTGGTCCAGGATGTTGATGGCTTAATATATAGTGGTATTTTACTGGTTAAACCTTAATTATAAATAGCAATATAATTATTATATTATTTTACCAAATATTAAAGATAAGAAGATAGATAATGAAGAAGATAATAGTGGTAGTCAGTATCCCTGTTATTTAATTTTTCTTTAAATCTTTAATTATTTCAGAATTACTAAAGGGGTTTTACTCCTTTGATGCTCCATAAGCACTGCTGTTAGCAACATAATCAAATAAAGGAAAAGAACCTTTGATATCCACTGAACAACTGACCTTGTAACATTGTCTGGTTCCGGCGATCAACATACTAAAGAGCATATTGGTCAAGTGGGCAGTCTCTACCATTCAATCATGAATGGGGAGAGAACTCAGGTTCACGCCCCTTGAGAAGTGAACAGTGGTGAATGACCCCTTGAAATCTATGAAATAAACATAAATGATAAGAGCTTGATTTTTCAAAAGACCTTTTAATGGGAACTTGTCACCAATTTTTTTGATTAATTAAAACAAGATACTTGTCACTGATCTAGGTGGATTCACTGGATCACCGCAAGAGGTGGTATCAAGCCACGCCAGGGAGGCTAAGTAGTCCCCTGTATGCACCAAAGTCCGCCGCAAGGCGGGTTAGGTTTGCTGCTGCGGAGAACTACCAGGTTGCTACCCCTGACACGACATGCTTGTGATGGTGGCCGGGGTGCAGCGTGGTACAGAATCGGTAGACAGAGGCAGAGTCTGGGACAGGCAAAGAGGTCAGGGTGGGCAGAAGGCAATGTGGTCAGGAAACTATAGCAGGAAGATCCGGTACACAGATAAAGCAAGACTCTCTCCAACACTCTATCCAGAACACACCAAAAGACACCAATACACAGAGAGTGTAGGAAGAGTCAGCAAGATATAGGGTCAGCGCCCAGCAATTAGCTTATTACCGGCGCATTGACCCTTTAAATCTTGCAGATCTGCCATGTGTGTCCTAGGAAGCACGTGAGCGTGCGCCAGCACTCAGCAGAGCAGGGCAGGGAAGCAGGAGTGAGGCTGGGTGAGTATGGGGCTGTGGTGACTGGAGCAGAGTGGGAAAGGCTGCAGCCCAGAGCAGGGCCCGAGGTGCACTCCATGACAGAACCCCTTTCCAGTCACTAAGAAAGAATAACTTCTCCCTCACCAACTTTTCAGCAAGGAATTCTTTGACTTTGAAAACATCATCTGAATTGGCCACAGGAGGTTGCAACACAGGATTTCGGGAGAAGTGATTAAGAACAAAAGGCTTGAGTTGTTAGACATGGAAGGAGTTTGGGATGCATACAGTAGGATACAAATAGTTTGTAGGACACCGGATTGAGATGCTAGATGACTTCAAATGGTACCAACAATTTTGGACCCAACTTGACACTGAATCTTTAGCCAGACATATCTGTCTGAGAGCCAGACCTTATCTCCGGGGTAGAAGGTGGGAGGAGGTCTTCGTCTCTTGTCCACCTGGGACTTGGTATGGAATGAATCCAGCAGAAGGGTCAGTCGAGTGTCCTGTCATCAAACGAGGTGGAGAGAGGGAGTGGTGGGCATAGATGTTTTTCATAAACAATAAAGAAGAGGGAGGCAATAGCATTTTCAGACTTCAGCAAAATTATAAGAGGACTCTGCCCAGTTGTCGTGATGGGCAGAGACAAAATGACACAGATAGTTCCCCAACACGTGGTTTACCCTCTCAACTTGCCCATTCTTCTGGGGGTGATCGTCGGACCAAAAATCCAACTGAATTTGAAAATGGTTACACAGCGCACGCCAGAATCTTGACACAAACTGAACACTTTGGTCAGAGACAATGTGCAATGGAAGTTCATGTAAATGAAAGATATGATGGAAAAAGTGATGAACAAGTTGAGGGGTAGAGGGTAGACCGGGCAGAAGCACAAAGTGGGACAATTTGGAGAAGCAGTCTGTCACTACCCAGATGGTCGTGTTATTAGAAGAAGCTGGTAAATCTGTGATAAAATCCATGGCGACATGGGTCCAGGGTTTTATTAGGAATGAACAAAGGTTGAAGGAGACCAGCTGGTTTAAGATTTATTGTGGGCACAAGTAGTACAGGTAAGGACAAAGTCTTTAATGTCCTAAAACAGATTTGGCCACCAATAATAACGAGAAATAAGAGAAAAAGACTTCTGGACTCCAGGGTGGCCAGCCAGCTGATAAGAATGTCACCATTTCAGGATCTTTTGGCATAGGGCTGGACTTACGAAGGTTTTCTCTGGTGGGATGCTTGGAGGTCAATGGGAGCCATAGAAAATAAAGGGTAAGGAGGCCCAATGTGGTGAGGCACAGGATCGAGTCCTACAGTATCCAAAGCATGCGAGAGGGCATCCACCTTTACATTTTTATCTGCAGGTCTGAAATGAAGCAGAAAAGTAAAGCCGGCAAAAAATTGGGACCATCTGGCTTGCTAGGAGTTCAAGCGCTGAGCAGACTGTAAATAAATTAGATTTTTGTGATCCTTGTAGATATTAATTGGATGGCGGGCCCCCCAGAAGATGTTGCCACTCCTCCAGAGCCAATTTAATGACAGTAATTTGCGGTCTCCAATGGTATAGTTCTTCTCTGCTGCAGAAAAAGTTTTGGAAAAGTACCCGCAGGTGATGTTTTTTCCCACTGGAGGATTTTTGCAAAAGAACCACACCATAGAAGATGCATCAACTCCAAGAAAAAAACGCTTCTCCGGGTCAGGACGACACCAGATTGGAGCAGAAGCAAAGGGAGATTTCAGGCAGTAAAATGCCTCTTCAGCCTCCGGTGGCCATATTTTGGGATTACCATTCTTTTTAGTAAGAGTCACGGTTTAGAGATGAGAGATAAAGTGCCGGTAACAATTAGCAAAGCCCAGGAAGCATTGTATGGCCTGGAGCCCCACAGGACGAGGCCACTGCAGGATGGTAGACAACTTGGCTGGGTCCATCTGAAGACCTCTGTCGGACATGATGTATCCCAGAAATGGCAGACTAGAATGCTTGAAGACACACTTCTCAAGCTTGGTGTAGAGTTGGTGGGTGTGCAAGCACCTCAGAACTTGGCGAACATGTACCCAATGGGTTTCAAGATCTGGAGCGAAAACCACGATGTTGTCTAGATACACTATGATGCAGACATACGGGAGATATCTAAACATTTAATTAACAAAGTTATGGAACACCGCCGGAGCGTTACACAGCCCGAAAGGCATTACTAGATATTCAAAGTAACTGTAGCGCGCGTTGAAGGCAGTTTTCCACTCATCACCTGCTCTTACGCGGATCAAATTATAGGCTCTCCACAGGTTCAGCTTCATGAAAATCTTGGCCCCATGTAAATGGTTAAACAGTTCCAAGTTCAGAGGGAGTGGATACCAGTTTTTACGATTATGCAAAAGTTGATATGAAGAAGAAGACCGGCCTTGCAAGACAAGAGGATTTACGGATGAAACTCTTCCAGAGATTCTCCTAATGTATGTCGACATGGCCTGAGTGTCCAGAATGGATAGAGGGCAGACCCTACCCCAGGGGGGAATGAGGCAGGCAGCAGGTCTTTATGGCAGTCGTAAGAGCGATGTGGCATGAGAGTCTCATTCTGCTTCTCATCCTTAATTCTCCCAGCGAGGCCTTGGCAGAAGGTAGCCACGAGGACCTTGTTTCATTTATGCTCTGAGGATAGTGTGCAAAATTGTACCGCATACTGACTCACTGAAGAGTCACCCCATCGGAGGTGAAGCAGAGCTGCTGCAGCAGAAGACATATGCCCTGGTTCCTCAAAGATGTTGCAGAACGCTTGCAATGCCTGTATGTTCAATCTCATGGGGTCCCCTTTGTTCCCAAAGGGGGTTAGCCTAGGCCAGGGCTCTGCCAGATAGGAGACTGACTACAAAGGCCACTTTGGCATGCTGCGTAGGAAATTAGTGGCCATCATTTCTATATTGATGGAACACTGCACGTTTTTGGGAAGGGACAGATGCAGTGTTGGCCCCATGGACGGAGTTGGTACCATAGCAGGTGGAGTGGCAACAGGCAGAGGTGAAGCTGTGGTCGCAGGTAGCTGAGCATCAAGGTTCTGCATCATGACGACAAGCTAATCGATCCGTTGACTCTGTTGGGCCACTGTAGTCCTGGATGTTGGGTAGAGGCACACTGGCAGAATCAAATGGCCAGAGTATACTGTCATGGATGTAGATGGATTCACTGGACCACCGCAAGCATTGGTAAAAGCCACGCAGTAAGCCAAGTTTAAGTAACCACTGCTATTCACTAGAGTCCACCGCAAGCCGGTTTGGTCTTGCGATAGTGGGGAACTACCAGGACGCTACCCCTTATGTGACTTGCTTGCAATGGCAGGCGGGTGCAGCATAGTACAGAATCGATAGACAGAGGCCAAGTCAGGGATATGCAAAGAGGTCAGTGTGGGCAGCGGGCAACGTGGTCAGGAAACGTTTTGCAGGAATATCCGGTACACAGATAAGGTAAGACTCTCTCCAACACTCTCTCCAGAACACACCAAAAGACACCAATACTCTGGCAGAGAGCGTAGGAGGAAGCAGCTGGAAATTAACAAATTAAATCTTGCAGATCTGCAGCGTGCGCCATAGGAAGCGGGTGCATGTGCGTTGGCACTCGGCAGAGCAGGACAGGGAAACAGAAGCAAGGCTGAATAAATATGGAGCTGCGGTTACCTGAGCAGAGCGGCCTGAGGTGCGCTCCATGACTATACTGGTACATATTGTTTTCTTCTTTGGTGTTTTTATTTTCTGATTCTAGATTTTTTAATTCTATGATTATGGAGGCAGCCATCTTCCCTGAGCTGCTTTTAACAACATTTATTGTTGTCCATTTAGTACAGCCACATGGACATAGAAGCCTGTGAACAGGAGCAGATCCATTGACTTTTATAGTAGAGTTTTCTAGACATGATCTGTGACCTGGGAAGAAGTGTAAAGAAGGGGAGAGGGGGACCTGTGACTATCTGCTATTGTAAATGGTGGCTCCTGTGTTATCTATACACATTGGTGCCACCTTTCAGTGTAATCTGTCTGTGCTGATTATGAGGAGACTGCTGGAAAGTTTTTTCTACAGAACGGGAAGTGTCAGACTATTATTTGGCCTAGAGGTTACAGTGAAAACTGCAGGACTTTAAAAAAAATATTGATAGTGATATGAAAAATGATAAAAGCCATAATCAAAAATGTTTAAGAAAGTGTTTAACATAAAAACATGAGTTAAACAATAATTCATTTTCTAATAACACATTCCCTTTTACCCCTTACCATCATTTGACCTATCGGCTCAGCATTGGAACAGAGCCGATTGGAAAGGTCAGTGTTTTATTTTTTGTTATTTTACCCTCTCCTTGGCTCACTACACTTGCTTTTAAACACAGACAACTCCTTTAACCCTATTTTGTATTTAGTTGTTATTGCCTATATAACAATATATAATGTATTTTGCAGCTCAGCACAGAGATTGTTGTTGCACAAAGTCCCTGTTCCCAGATGTCACCTGTACTGTACTATGAACCTCTGTCATCTGCCATGTGGTCATCAGCTGTACGTTATGTCAGGGCTTCATTGATTAGGGGACAGCATAAGCCCTCGAGCACATCATGTTGCTTTTCATTTATTATGGATGAATTCCACTGGAAGGAAATCCAAGAAGTACAATAATAATAAGCACGAGTAGTCGAGATTCCTCAATGAGCCTTATTCAGTAGTTTCTATTAGCATCAATCCCATATAGGAAATGATGTTAATATATGACAACTTGAAGTCATCTCCTTAGGTACCTCAAGAAACAGTTACATCAGCTTGTCTGTAATTGCAACCATACGTTGTAATAGCTTCTTCAAATGAGGCAGTGATAGGGTTGTCATATGATTCCTATAGTCATCTTAAGTTACTGGTAATAAAAATTAGGACATTCAAGAATGGTATTTGGAAGTGATGTAGATATACTGGGAGTCAACGATGGTTTGTGAACAAGATCTCCAAACCACGATTAGCTGTATTATATTCTGGCTATACCTTTCTATTAATTTGTCTGCATAGATTTTTATAGGTAGTTTTTTATTTTATGTTGTAATTTTATTACTGGCTGCAATTGTTTCCTATTTATCTAAGCCCTAGGTAAGTAGCATTTATGTTAAAATATAGTGTATCTTTTCAGACTATAAAATTACACTCTTAGCGACATTGTAGTGTGCACTCTTGTGTCAACCAGTAGCTACATTTTAAAAGGCTCATAGGAAATGAGCTAGGACTCTTGCAGCACCACTTATTGGATGTAGTATTCCTCAATTCACAACTGACTTACTGAGCCTTGCAATGTAAATTAGATATTCATTTACAGACAGTCATTTAGGAATGTATAAGTCTCCTCACACCTATAGGGCTCATCCCGACATGCTCTGGAAAAATGAGAGGGGGCTCTGATTGGTTGCTATGGGAAACAAAGTGAGTTTCAGACCAAGACAGTTTTCATACATGTGGCCCTTAATTGGTATTTTTGCATCCGTGAAAGTCTGATCTATTAAAATATAACATCATTTATCCCATACGCTGAATAGAAGAAAAATACTTTCCAAATACCAAAATTGTAGTTTTTGGGTCATTTCACATCCCTCAATAAATTAGAATAAAAAGTGATCAAAAAAATCCCAAAATTGTATCAATAAAACCTACACTTCAACCCGCAAAAAATGAGTCCTCACTCAAGTCCATAGATGAAAAAACAAAACAGTGGTTGGTCGCACAAATTGGCATTGCGGTGCAAAATTACAAAATAGAGAATGTTATTTTTTTTAAATGCACTAAAACATAGTTAGAACCCTACATATTTGATATCACCAGAATCATAGTAACCAGCAGAATACAGTTAACACATTATTTATACCGAAGAGTGAACTCCTTAACAACAAACCCCCCCCCGGCATAAAATGGCGCAAGTATGTATTTTTTTATCTACTTTCACAGTCCCTCATCAATTTTTTTTTAAAGCACCCTACTGAACTGATAATGGGTGGTGTCCCTGATAGGTTAGCTTTATGGGACCCTGAAATTCCTTATGTCAGCCTTGGACCCATGTGATCTTTAAAGGGGTTTTGCCACTATGCAATGTTGACGTGCGATCCTCCAAAATGGGTATTTAATCACTTTTCTAAATATATGTGATTACAAAAAGTGAAGCCTCTGAGACCTACAGCATTGCTCATCCCCCTTAGTTTCCTGAAAGTTTACATTAGACACGACCAGGACACTGACAGGAGCTGATCTGGCCACGATTGCGTGTTTGCACTTCTTATCTGATAACAGGGAACATGAAGGAGCTTGCAAGGGACTGGGGAGAAAGTGCAGTGTATGAGGCTGTGTCTTTTGTATAATCCACTAGTTGTAATGTAATTATTTTAGTAAACATTGCAGATGCTCCCTTCTTCCTCGCTCTCTGCTCAGCCCCCTCCCTCTCACCCCTGCAGCCGTTCATGATGCTGCATGCTTTGTTTATGAGCAGATAAGAGGTAAGGAACTCATTTCGTGGCAAAACCCCTTTAAGTCTAAAATACAATATTTTCTGGCGTACAGGAGGTAAGAAATGTAATACATGTCATCAGCACACAGCCCAAATGTTCCTTGTTATAAGGGGATTAATGGCCACTATCTAATGATAAAAGTGAAAGTAGACCAAAGTATGGTAGATCAAGAATTACTTCTATACAATCAAAATGCTCCCATATGCTAGAGATCTAACTAAACAAAGCTACTCTGATCTATCAAAGAACAATACCAAGAAAAAGTCACATTTCTAAACCTTTTAATGATTTTGCCTCCACAATAGTGCTATAACAAATTATAATCAAGACCCAACACGCATTTTTCAACCCAGTGGACATTACAAGAGTGCATGTTGGTAACAAGGTGCTAACTAGACAGAAATCATTCTCCTTCCTGCTGTAATGCCGATCATTTTCTACTTGACAAGCACATTACCCCTTCCTGATAGCCGGTCATAATAATATGGCTCTTCGCTTGATTTCTCCCCGCCTTCCAAGAACCATAACGTTCTCCTTTTTCCATCTGAGGGCTTTTGTTTTGTGGGACAAGATGTACGTTTTATTGGTGTCACTGACCGTACCATAGTACATATTGGGAAACTCAAAAAAATTGCAAGTGGTGTGAAATGTAAAAAGAAGGACTCATACCATGTTTGTGGGGATCTTGTTTCTACGGCTTTCCTTCTTGGTATAAAAGATAAGTTATCTGTATTCTGCTGGTTGATAAAATTCCGGCAATACCAAATATGTAGGATTTTCGCTATATTTTAGTGCTGTTAAAAAATGCAAACATTCTCTATTTTTTTAATTTTCTGTTCTTCCATCCATGGACCTGAGTGATGGTCCATTTCTTGTGAGTTAAAGTGTACTTTTTACTGGTACCATTTTGGGAAAGATATGACTTTTTGATCACATTTATTCCAACTTTTAGGGGCCGTGAAAAAGACCAAAAAACCCCGCAATTTTGGTGTTTGTAATTTTTTTCTTTTACAGTATTCACATTGAGAAAATTTAATAATTATATTTATTAGATTGGACTTTCATGGACGTGGTAATATCAATTGTGTAACTTTTTTTATTTGTAAAATGGCAAAAGGGGAGGTGATTTGAACTTTTTTATTATTATTTTTTATTTTTATATTAAATTAGAAATTTGTAATTAATTTTTATACTTTTAAACTTTTTTATTTTTTAACATTAATTCCCCCAAGGAGACACAATCATCAGTATACCCTTCTACATTGTAAAAAAAATGCAGAGGATTGTACAAAAATGGTGGTTATATTACTTCCTGCCTGTAGAAAGCTAAGCATGGCAGCTATGGAAACCATCATTAAGCTTCCAGCCGCTCTGTTAATTGATCTGTATACCATGATTCTGCCGTGGGGGTGCATAGGAACAGTGTGCGGCACCGTTTCTCATTCATTTAGATACGGTGTCACGATCGCCATGTTGTCTAAGGGGTTAAACAACAGGAAACCTAGCCATCTCTATTTCCTGCTGTTATCAGGTGTCCTGTTCAGGTTGTCAACAAGTCTAAAGCATTAACTCTGCTAACTGCTATTCCTAGCGGGGCCTGTTACGGGAACATTGCCAATGGAGGGGTTGTGTAAAACAGTGACACTATCCAAGCAAGATGTCTATAAATGCGAGCTAGCAGAGCTGTATTTGTCAAGAGAGGAAGCTTCTAAAGAGAGAGGAAAAACGTGCACGCGACCAAGATACTTTTAGCTGCTAACTGACTGTTATCTTTGATGTAATTACACATAAATGCACTCTACAGACTCTACAGGATGATACATGGCTTCTCCGGGACAGAATCATAATATTTTATAGAAGTTAAAGTTTTTCTTAGTAGAATAGATAAATTTGAAAACCAGTAGACGGACTGGGTGGTCTGAGGCGCCACAGTGGGAGTTTATCTTGGGGCCCACCCTACCGTTGAACATGAAAATATTAACCGCCCCTCGACATAAATGCACCCATTTTACCACATAATCACAGAGTTGCAAAACAGAAACAGTATTGTTTCAGTACAATAGCAAGGGAGTCACACATTTGTACTCAAAACATATCATAGACACATGGCTAATTAGCTCAATCATATCCCCCTCCACCCACATCCAATATCCCCCTTCCCCCCCCCATACAATAATCCCCTCCACGTATTCCCTTGGTCACGACAACCTCACCACCTACTAAATAGAACACCAGCAAGACAAGAAAAGTGTACCTCCTATCACATGGTCAGATGTTCCCTCACTCTTTCAACCAGGGACATATGTACGCCGCCACTATACCCGCGCCTGATAAACCTTACAACACACAATAATAGAGACCACATAGAGGTCCAGACACCAAACTCAGGTATAACCTAACAACAACTGCCAATATAGAGACCATATAGAGGTCAGACACCAGCTCAGGTATTACCACACACCGCCATATAGAGACCACACTAGAGTCAGACACCAGCTCAGGTATAACCTACAACACCGCCATATAGAGACCACATAGAGGTCATGACACCAGCTCAGGTATAAACCAACAACACTGCCAGATAGAAACACATAGATGTCAGACACCAGCTCAGAGTATAACCTACAACACCGCCATAAAGAGAACCACATAGTGTGTCAGAACACACTCAGGTCACCTCACATTACAATATAAAAAATAACACCTGAAAATGAAGGGAACTCACCGGAGACGTCTTGACTGTGGATCGCTTCTCTTCTCTTGAGTATTATCTTATTCCCTTCTTTCTCTGCACTCCATTCCACACCGCCATGATGACTTTTGCTCCCCGGCAGCAACTCACTCCTGCAGAAATAACACACATAAATCCTGAAATCCTCAATTGTTCCAGCATCTCTTTACCCATTCCCCACCACTGTACAAACTATCCAGGGGTGGGAGAGCGGGTACAATGGCCTAGAGATCCATAAGGGGTTAAGGGTGGGGAGAGTTCCCCAGGTAGACTAGATAGGCCCTCTTTAGTAGGTAAGCACCCGGCTGATAAGTGTGTGTAGGCCAGCCCCAGGTTTGGCTGGTTGGTTCCTAGCCATGGTGGGTAGTAAATAGCCCCCAGGTAAGATAACAGGCTACAGTTAGGAAAATAGTAGGCTACAGTTAGGTTAGGTGAGACCCTAGATACTGGAGTGTAGGCTGTAGTAGGTGTTGGTGAGTCCGAATTATTAGGCCTCTGTAGGTAGGTGGTTTCCCCCCAGTAAGGTAAGCTGTAGGTAGTTATGGGTCCCCTTTAAATTGTCGCAAAGCAAGTTAGGGACCCCCTATTAGTGTATAAACAGGCACTAGGGCCTCCTTAGGTAGTATATAGGCATCTTAGGGGTCTCTTTTAGGTAGTATACAGGCAGTTAGGGGTCTCCTTTAGGTAGTATACAGTTAGCGGTCTCCTTTAGGTAGTATACAGGTAGTTATGGGCCTCCTTTAGGTAGTGTGCAGGTAGTTATGGGCCTCCTTTAGGTAGTGTGCAGAAGTCCAGGGCCCCCCCTTTAGCTACTGTGTAGGGTATCAGAGCCCCCCTTAGCTATTTAGGTAGGCAGGGCCCCCTTTTAGTAGTCAGGGCCACCCTGTAGGTAGTCAGGGCCCCCTTTGTAGAGAGGGCCCCCAATGTAGTCAGGGCCCCCTGTAGGTAGCCAGGGCCCCCTTGTAGGTAGTCAGGGCCCTCTTAGATTGCCAGGGCCCTCCCATGTAGGTAGCCAGGGCCCCCATGTAGTCAGGGCCCCCTTTGTAGAGAGGGCCCCCCATGTAGGTAGCCAGGGCACCCATTAGTTAGCCATGTGGGCCCCCCTTGTAGTCAGGGCCCCTATAGGTAGACCAGGGCCCTCAATTGTACGCCGGCCTCCTTAGGTAGTCAGGGCCCCCTTGCTAGCCAGGCCCCTAGTATTCAGGGCCCTCCTTGTTAGCCAGGCCCCCCTATTAGTCATGGCCCCCCTGTATCAGGGCCCCCCTTGTAGCCAGGACCACCCTTTTGTAGCCAGGCCCCCTAGTAGTCAGGGCCCCCTAGTAGCCAGGACCCTTTTTTGTAGCACAGGCCCCCTTGTAGCCAGGACCCCTTTTTTGTTAGCAGGCCCCCTTGTAGCCAGGGACCCCCTTTGTAGCCAGGACCCCCTGAGTAGCTAGACCCCCTTTTGTAGCCAGGAACCCCTAGTAGTCCATGTCCCCCCTTTGTAGCCAGACCGCCCTTTTGTACCATGCCCCCCATCTAGTAGTCTAGGGCCCCCCTTTTAGCAAGACCCCCCCTAGTAGTCAGGGCCCCCGTTTTGTAGCCAAGGGACCCCCTTTTGTAGCCATCCCCCCCTTTTGTAGCCAGGGCCCCCCGTTTGTAGCCAGGCCCCCCTTTTTGGTACCCAGGCCCCCCCTTTTGTAGCCAGGGCCCCTTTTTGTAGCAGTGCCCCCCCTTTTAGGTAGCCAGGCCCCATTTGTTTTTTGTAGCCAGGGCCACCCTTTTGTAGCCAGGGCCCCCCCTTTAAGCCAGGGCCCCCCTTTTTTGTAGCCAGGGCTCCCTTTTGTAGCCAGGGCTCCTTTTGTAGCCAGGGCCCCCTTTGTACCAGGGCCCCTGTGGTAGTTTTAAAAAATAAAACAACAAACAACAAACAGGCCACATATCCTGGCTCAGGGCTCCCGCTACCTGCCGCTCCAGCTGCCGCCGGCTCCGTACGCCTTCCTGCCATAGGCGGCTCGTTGAAGTGACGTCACCGCGCCGCCTACTTCAGCAGTACATTGTCCCCAAACTCCCGTGCCGGTCTCCGGAAACGCAGGTCCCGGGCGTCCAGGGACCGGATGCCGCGGGCCCGGTTGCCCCGGGGAGCGACCGGCACTGCCTCCGTCCTGGCCCACAGCGGCTCGGGGGGGCCCACCGAGGGATTCCCCTCCCCGGTCTCCCCGCGTCCCAGTCCGAGCCCTGTTTGACACTAAGGGCGACGTGTATGAATGCAGGTGCGTCTAAGTTTATTTGTCGAGTCTCCCTGTTTCAGTGTATAATGCGCCTGATGTTTACATAGGAAAGTGGTTTTTGTGCATTCATAAATGGTGTGTAAAGTTCATCGTGCTTCATCTGTGTGTTTGGCGCATTACGGAACTTAGGCGCAAAAGTAATGCGCCTAACACGTATAAAAGCTGGAAATAAGAGAAAAATCATTTGAATAGCATGTCAGTGAATAGAAACTATCGTACTGATCTTGCTTGGAGGACCACAGGTTCCCAGCAATACCTATGTTGTCTGGCTCTTGCTGTAATGTAGAACAAAGGGTGAGAGCAGCAAAAATACATTTTAAATTTAATGTAGTAAAAATTTTAAATATAAAAGTTTGAACAACATCATCAATGTAAATTTTTTTTAGATTCTATTAATTTTAGAAACATTTTATATTTTTAAAATCCTGACTACCTACAGGATATATTTTTATATTTTGGGGATGTTAAATAATTTATATTAATTATAAATGAACATATTTTTCCATTACGAATTAAATAATTAAATTTTATACAACTTGACTAATTATATAAATTACTTTTTATTATTTTACTGGGTAAGTTTGAGAATATTGGACTTTTTGCCCCTTAAAGCAAATCAATCTCCAACTTCGAATCCTCAGTCCTCAGCAGACCACATTGAGAAGTCTGCCGTCCGAGCAGTAATGCCCCCTAGTTTTACCGAACAACATACAAATCTGTGTCTAATAAACCGAATGTGGTGCGACACACCACAAAAACGCCTCAGAACGCCTTCTCATGTTTGGCACATTTGAAAGTGTCGAGTCTTACGAACATTGCGCCTTACACATTTATTAGACGCATTAGACATCATAGCTGGCTCAGTTAGGTGTTTTGTACGCCAGCAAAAGGGTGAAACCCCTTTTATTTTAAAAATAAAAAAAGTTAAAAACACCCAACTTGTCATTTTAAAAATAAAAATAATGAAAATTTTAATTGGTATTATCGCAGCCCTAAAGTAGTGTTTGAGCTACTTACTTGGCCATCGACATCAGGTCCGATAGTCCACCATCATCGGACAAGATATTCGATGGTCGAGATAGATGATCGCCGATGACCATTAAAGTCTATGGAGAGCAACAACACCTTCATTATTACCAACCAAACAGGCTGGAGAAGCTGAAATTAAAATCCACAACATCCAAATGGAACGTGCTACATCTTAGGCCTACACACTTAGGTTATAAAAGCCACAGAAAAAAAAGTCCACAGACCATTCACTATCCCTGTCTTGCAACCACAGCATTAGACTTAAACCTGCATCACCTACAAATAAAAAAGTGCCAGAAGGACAGAATATTTGAACCATCATTTTACTTGAACGGACATTGACTATACTTTCCTGGGCCACAGCATGAGCCCCAAACCTGCATGACCCCCACATTAAAAAGTGCCCGGAAAAAGGATCCCTTCAAACCACCATTTTTAGTTTCACTGGACCATTGACTAAACCTGTCCTGGGCCACAGCGATGAGCCCCAAACCTGCATGACCCCCAATAAAAAGTGCCGGAAAAAGGAGTCTTTCAACCACCATTTTAGCTTCCTGGACATTGACTATACCTGTACCTGGCCAACAGCATGACCCCAACCTGCATGAAACCCCCACATTTAAAAAGTGCCGGAAAAAGGAGTCTTTCACACCATTTTAGTTTCCACTGTTACATTGACTATACCTGTCCTGGGCCACAGCATGAGCCCCAAACCTTCATACCCTCACATTTAAAAAGTGCCGGAAAAAGGAGTCTTTTTCACCACCATTTAGATTTCACCTGGACATTGACTTACTTTACCTGTCCTGGGCCACAGGCATGAGCCCCAAACTCTTGCCATGACCCCCACATTTAAAAAAGTGCCGGAAAAAGAGTCTTCACCACCCATTTTAGTTTTTTCACTGGACATTTAATTATACCTGTCCTGGGCCACAGCATGAGCCCCAAACCTGCATGACCCCCACATTAGAATGTTCCGGAAAAAGGAGTCTTTCAACCACCATTTTAGTTCACTGGACATTGACTATACCTGTCCTGGGCCACACATGAGCCCCCAAAACCTGATGACCCCCACATAAAAAGTGCCGGAAAAAGGAGTCTTTCAACCACAAATTAGTTTCACTGGAGCATTGACTATACCTGTCCTGGGCCAGCAGCATGAGCCCCAAACCTGCATTACCCCCCACATTTATAAAACTGCCGGAGAAAAAGTAGTCTTTCAACACCATTTTAGTTTACACTGGACCAATGACTAACCTTCCGGGCCACAGCATGACCTCCAGGGCCGGAGTTACAGTGGACGGTTAAAGCCCAGGCTGGCGTCCGTCATCATAAACACGCAGGATAAAATGCCCCTGATGACGCAAGCAACGAAAACTGTCGTGCTGAAGAAGAGGTGCGAAGCGGAAGTAGTGAGAACTCCAGCTTCCTCTTACACAGTCAATACCAGGTAGCGCTTGCCCTCCGTATTATGTGGACCAATTTTGATCTTCAGCTATTGGGAATACTGGGGTTAACGCTCCCGTTTACACCCAGGTGCCCTTTATCTTGCATTCTTTTTCTCATTTTACTCAACATGCTGGGAAATGGTCTCTCTGTACTTTGTTCTTCTGTCCGTGCTCCACACTCCCATGTCCTCTGAATAACCCAACACTGGTCAAGTTTTCCTGTACTCGCTTGTACAATTTCAGAGAATTTTTTTACCAGCTATTGTGGTACATGCAAGTTTTTTAGTAGTTTAATTCTAGAAAACACAATTTTTAAAAGGATGGAACCCACCATGTCTTTGTTTCTCTTATTTTAATTGTATTAAATGGGTTGTCACTCACATACAGGATTGCTAGCTATGTTAACCCTTAACGACTTGGGCGTATGAGTACGTCCCAGGGCCGCTAAGGGCTTTTGCAGGGGAATCGCTCCGGCACTCCCCCAGCACAGCCGGCGGGTGTTAGCGCAATCGCCGCCTAACACCCGGCAGTAACAAGCTCCTGCGTGCCGCTGTTTTACCCATCAGGCGCATGCCGGCAAAGATGTTCCGTCTGACGTCTGAATTAACGCCGATCGGTGGCCGCGCACCGATCGTGTGGTGATCGTCATAATGCATCTATCGCGCGATCCGATCCCCGGGCATTGTGGTGGGATGCCCTTGGGAAGGCTCCCGTCACTTACCCTGCCGGTTTGCCCCACTTCCGTCCGCAGCACAGGAATGGGGAACCGCCATCTTTTGTACAACCCTAAATGCATTGCCTATGCAAGCATTAGGTTTGTATTAAACAATCGCGCCACCTCTGTGTCAAGTACCACAGTGGCCTCAATGTTACAGTAAAAAAAAAAAAAAAGTTTTAAAGTACATAAAAAAAAAAGTATTAAAGTTCAAATCACCCCCTTTCCCATTTTACAATAAAATCATTAAAATAATAAAAAAGTTACACATATTTGGTTATTGCCCTCGTCCGAAAAAGTCCGATCTATGAAAATATAACCTTTTTTATCCTCTTCTCTGAACACCGTAGAAGAAAAAAAATCCCAACGCCAAATTGCGTTTTTTGGTCATTTTAACGTCACTCAAAAAATGGAATAAAAATGATCAAAAAGTCGCATCATTCCAAACTGCTAGCGATAAAAAGTACACATCAGCCCTGGCAAAAAATGCCCCCTCAGCTGAACTTCCGTAGGTGTTAGTACTAAAAGTTAATTGGTCGCACAAAATATGGCGCCGTAGGCGCAAATTTTCAAAATAATAAAATGTTTTGGAAATTTTTTACGGTACCAACTCATAACGGAAACCTACCTGTTGGTATTGCCGGATGCGTAACAACCAGAAGAATACAGATAACACATTATATTGGACCTGAAGATTGAACTCCGTAAAAGCAAAACCCCCGCAAACATGCGAAAATACATTTTTTTTCACAATTTGTCACACTTTTGGAATTTTTTTGCGGTTTCCCATATTTTTCTATATATAGTGAATAACACCATTAGAAAGTACATCATGTCCCGAAAAATAAAAGCCCTCATGTGTCCATGTATGGAAAAATAGAAAAGGTTTATGGCTTTCAGAAGCGAGGAGGGAAAAAACGATACTCACACAAAAAAAACGCCGGGTCCTTAAGGCGTTAAAGATCTTGCAAAACAAGTCATTTGCAATATGTTCCCATTAACAGGTCCTAACCTATTTTCTGTTTCTGACACCTGTGGACTACAAAATTGCTGTATATCACATTTTAAGTGCAATGTGCCTCAATGAACAAAGCTGTAGTGCGTCAAAGTGAAAGTAAACACGTACTGTAATGTATTCGTATAATAAAAGGTATTTTTTTGCCCTATCAATTCCACCTGTGGAGACTACAAAATTGGCTGCATTCATCATTTAAGTGCAAGGTGCCTCAATGAACAAAGCTGTAGTGCGACAAAAGTGAAAAACATTATCTGTAATGTTATTCGATTAAATAAAAATTATTTTTTGGCAACCTATCAAATTCACCTGTGGTGACATACAAAATTTCGTGTAAATTCAAATTTAACTGCAAAGTAGATCTATCCAACAAAGCTGGCCTGCGCCAAAGTGAAAAAACACGTAGCTGAAATGTATTCGGATAATACAAGGTATTTTTGGCACTTTCAATTCACCTGTGGTGCACTACAAAATTGCTGTATTCACATTTAACTGCAAAGTAAGATCTATCACAAAGCGGCCTGCGCCAAAGTGAAAAAAAACTTATCTGAAATGTATTCCGATAATAAATGTATATTTGGCACTTTCAATTCACCTGTGGTGACTACAAATTGCTGTAATTCACATTTAAGTGTAAGGTGCCTCAATGAACAAAGCGTAGTGCGCCAAAGTGAAAACTACACGTATCTGAAATGTATTCGGATAATAAAAGGTATGTTTTGGCACCTTTCAATTCCCTTTGTTTGACTAACAAAATTGCTGAATTCACATTTAAGTGCAAGGTGCCTACATGACAAAGCTGTGGTGCTCCAATGTGAAAAAACACGTCTCTGAAAATGTATTCGAAATAAAACGTATTTTGGCACCTATCAACCTGTAGCTGACTACTAAATGCTGGATATCTAATTTAACTGCAAGGGTGCTATACATCAAAGCTGGAATGGCAAAATTGAAAAAGAACACCTATCTGAAATGTATACTGATAATAAAAGTGTAGATTTTCACCTAACATAAGAGACCTGCAGTTACTAGGAAAAGATGTGAATCCTATATATAAGTTCAGGCTCCAATATCCAAAATATTCAATAGAAAACAGTTTAATAATAAGCTATTGCAGTGTCAATGTCTACACTAAGTCTGGTGAACTTTATCCGTATTCTTTAAACGAGTCAATGTCTGTGTTCGTCCGCGGGCCCCCCCCCCGGCTCATCACACCTGTGATCTTTACAGCGGTAGAGGCTCCTTTAAAATCTCTACTAACTACATAAAATCTTCCAATCTCTGATCATAACTACGTTTAAGGATCACATCTAACAGTAGAGCTTTCTCTGTGACGAAATAAAAATTTCGTCTGAGCTAGTTTGACACAGGCAAGCGCACGTCCTTCTGCTCAGAGACAGCGAGAGACACTGAGCTGAACAGGGAAACGCTGTCTATGTAAACACGAGGTCATGTATTTTTTTCCAGCCAATCGCAACATACACATCCAATCATTGACGTCGCACACACATCTCACCTTCTCCTATTCAGTAATCTGATTTGCTGGCGCGCACATAATGACAGAAGCGCCGAAAATGGCGCAATATATAGATGATCACAGATTTTAACCTAAAATTATCGCATGATCTAAAAATTTCGATCAACATAAAAACTGTGCCGATTTCAACTTTGTCGATAATAATCGCTCAACACTACCCTAAAGTACAATAATTTTAAACATGACAATATTTATCCTGTACAGGGAAGCTATAAATAGAAAAATACCCAGCCTCAAAATTGTGTTTTTTTAATGGAGGGGGGGGGGGGGGAAAAAATTTGAATGAAAAGTGATAAAAAGTTGCATGTACTGTATCTCAAAATGATATCAGTAAACCAATACAAAATAAAAATTGGCGCTACAGCAAAAATGTAAAACATGGCAACACTTTTCAGATTTTTATACAAAAACATAATAGAAACTGTAACAATTTAGTATCACCTGAATTGTACCGAGTTTCTAAATACCGATATCTTGCCATTTAGACCGAACTCCATAGAAATTAAACCTCAACGCGCAATTGTTTTTTTTACATTCCACCCCACAAAGAATTATGTTTGGTTTCCCAGTATACTATGTGGTATGGTCAATACATCTTGCCCCGCAAAAAACAAGCCCACATAGAACTATGTAAATGGAAAAGGTCAGAGGGAAATCATATTGTGATGTAAGCACAAATCCTGGGGTTGAAAAGGGGTTTAAAAAATTTTCCCCAATGTGCAGTTTTGCGGGATTTTTTTTTTTAAAGAAACCTATTGCTTTTTTCTTGTAGTACACTTGACAGATATGGTAACATTGAGGGTTTGGGAATGCTAAAAATATACCTATTTTTTTTGAACAGCCCTTTAGATGGTCTGTACCCCCCTGTAAGTGGACGCCCCCAGTTTGCTTGTCATAAACCCCAAATTATTTTTTATCAATTTGGGGAAAATTTATAGAGGGTTTAAAAATTTTTCTGGGTAAAGGGGGTTTTTTAAGGGACAACTGTATAATCCCAATAGACTGTCGAGAATGTAACCCTTTGAATAGAAGTTTTACCCAAAATTTTACTTCTAAGATCTTTAAAAAACCAATCAAAAAAAGGAAGCTTTACCCATGTAACCCCCACAAAAATTTAACTTGAAGAAAGGTTGAAATTTCATTACACCAGAAATGAAATGAAAGCATCACACTTTCTGCTAAAAACAACCCATTTAACATATTTATATAAAAAGAACCCCTTTTCACCACCCTTGGGTTTTAAAAAATACCCCAAATTGAAAATTTAACTTGAAATTGAGTTGAAGATCCCACAGGGGACACCTCATGCACATTTTCTACAAAAAAAGTCAAAATTAGCTTGTAACCACATATATCAGAAAGGCTAATGCAGACTTGAAAACATCTGGAGATTGACATGAGCACATTTCCTTTCTTGCCCTTCATCTCATTTTGACTTACATGCTAAAATGACTATGGATTATAAAGGAGGTTTCCTTTTCAGCATAGTTTAACCCTAATCTGAGAGGTTGTACAATTCATATTTTGTCATTGAGCTGAAAGATAAAAATGATGAATTTCTATCTTTCCTAAGCGATTAGGACAACTCATGTGTATACGGCCTTTTTGGGATTTGACTTTCATGCACTTAAACGCCACAAAGTAGGGGCCTCAGAATTCCTGTTTATTAGCCAGAGTAGTTCTGATAGGAAGAGCAGCTCTGGGTGTGAAGGACTCATGATGACCATTTATTGGGCTATGTTGACTTCACATTTTTGTTCTATGTTAAGGTCTAGGAAATTCCGGACTTATACTCTATATGAGTTTATAGACTCTATTACCAAATGTAGGCCCATATAAAGTCCTTTAACCCTTTACCAATAATGTACATGGGTACGTCCTATTGTGGGTAAGGTCCTATGTAGTGGGCTTACTCAGCTAATTACAGCCGGCACCCGGCGCTAGCAGCAGGGAACAGAGCCGTCTCTGATCCCTGCTGTTAAAAGCCTTTAGACACCGTGGTGCTGGGCAGCGTTCCTCCTGCCGATTGTTGGTGAGATTGTGGGGTGACAATCGGTGACCATAGCAGCTGGAAGCCTAATAAAGGCTTCCATAGCTGCCATGTTAATGCTTCTATAACTTCCTGCCCAGGGCAGGAAGTTATAGAAGTGCCATTTTGGTAAGCTCTTTTGCAATATTTATATAATGCAGAAGGGTGTGTAAGCAATCTAGCTCCAAAGTAGGTTGTTTTTTTTTTTTTTTTCATTTTTAAATATATTTCTATTAAAAGTTATGTTTTAATTGGGATATTGTATTTGCTGTGATTAGTACCAAAGTAGTAAGTAACCTAGGAGGACTAAATATTAAAAGTAAAAAAATAAAAATAAAAGTATAAAATAAAAAAGACTAAAAGTTCAAACCACCCCGTTTTGCTATTAAGAAAATAAAAATATAAAAAAGTTACACATAGTGGGTATTTCCACGTTTGTTAAGGTTTATTGTATCAAAATATAATATCATTGTTCTAGTGCGCTGAACACCGTAGAAGAATAAAAATTCCAAACTTGTATAAAAATTGCATTTTTTTGGGTTATTTTGCATCCCCTAAAAATTGGAATAAAAAGTGATCAAAAAGTCGCATATATCCCAAAATGGTACCAATAAAAACTATACTGCAGCCCACACATTTTCACTATTACTCGGTCCATAGGTGAAAGAACAAAAAAGTTTTTGGTTACAGAAAATGGTGCTGTGGTGCAAATAAAGATTGTATTTTATTAAAAGTACTAAACATAACGACAACCCTGCATATTTGTTATCACCAGAATCATTTCTACTTGCAGAATACAGCTAATGCCTCTTTGATACCAAAGAGTGAACATGATAAAAACAAAACCACCATAAACACTGCTCAAGCACATTTCTTTTCATATTTCACCCCACTTAAAATTTTTCTAGTTTCCCAGTATATTCTATTGTCAGGAAGGGGTTAATCTTCTGTTTGGCTGGCATATGTCAGGATACCACAAAAAACAGCAAATAAGAATTAGATATGGAATAGTGTGGTAAACAATGATATTCCACACTACTGTGTCCAGTAAAAAAGGATATGTTTAATGAATGCCATAACATCTTATGAGTATCTTTTGCCGATATGTTGGAAAGCTCCGATGATGTCACTGTCCATACATCGATATGTGGAAAGCTATCACTGGAACTTTCTGGAGATGAGATATAAAGAGTTTGATGTTGTGGGAATCCCAATGCTGAATTCTGGAGTTCCTGCTAGCTTAGAAGCCAATGATTAGAATACATGACTTGACACAGTGCAAGAGATAGGACATTATCGTCATCTCTCAAAATTTCGCAGCAGCCAATGTCAGAAGAATATATATAAGCCATGTACCGAGGTAGGCTTTTCGGAATACATCGAAGTCACGGACGAAGAGGACGACTCCAACACCAGGTCAACAACAGTATAGTTTACTGAACTTTTCAGAAAATTATGGTGAACAAATCCCCCAAGCACACATGTACAAAGTTGTAACCGAGACCCCTGTGCTACACAGCGCACCGCCAGGAGTGTATCCTCGGTATGCACGAAAAGTTTACCTACCCACGCGGTTCAGAAAGGCCGAATACCCTTTACCTTTTAATACTATACAAAATTAGGAACGATCACGTGTGGTACCGTTCAAAGGCACGCTACACGCTATTCCCAGATATATACATATAATACATATTCTCTTACATGTGAACCGGTCACATAAATAGCAGTTCTAAAGCAAGCCCTCTATAAAGTCCCGAATCAGGAAGGCGTACTAAGATAAACACTTATGACCTGAAACCAAACCTGCCCTAACTAGGCTAACTACAAGCCTGCACAAAGTCCTAGGTTCATTGGCGTGCACGCATTTGTCCTTTGTGTACCTTGCAGTGGCCGGCAGTTGCTGCTCTGAGTTGAAGATCCCCTCTGTTGGAGACGATATCCCTGATGTAGTCGCTCCTCTCTGCAGAGTGTTCCTTCCTTCATGGGGCTTTCTTTGACAACAGCATCAATGTAGACATCCACAATCCTTTCTCTCTCTCTGGGGCAGCTCACAGTTCAGGGCCTAACAGTTTCAGGAAAGCTGAGTCGATCCTCACCCAGCATCTGTCCTCTCCTGGTATCCCTGTGTCTCCCCTGCTTCAGCCTAAGATGACTGCTGCTTCATGTCAGTTATCACACGTCTCTAATTTGCATACACCAGAAACCAGAAACAGTGGCATCTTGTGGCCAAATAGCAGAACACAATAGAATAAATTACAATTATAAGTCACACATATGATTTTGCTTAGTGACCACGATGAGGCTGGTCCACCATCTCACATATACAGGAATACTTGTGTATGGCAAAGAGAGGCACACAATGGTTCAGCGTATGGTCTGAAAATAGACGTGATTATAGCAATGCCTCCATTTCAATCATCACTGGCCTGCAGGGTATCCGAAGGTCGGACATGATTGAGTAAATAGAAGATGAAGAATGGATCAACTAAAGTCAGTGGCCTGGGCCAAGGATGCAGTCTGTGCACACAGGTCTCACCTGTGATCCTCTATTGCTAGGTATTCTATAATCTATACTATTGTACAGGGACAATACACAGGGAGCTGGCTGTATAGGCAATGCATGTCTGTATAGTGGAATAGGTTGCAGCTGTCAAAAGGACATATCAGGAGTCCTCCTAATGTGTAACATTAACAAAAATTAAAATGTATTCAGAGCCTCATGCTTTGATATGTTTTTGCGCAAACACTTATACTGTATGTGTTGCAGTCTCTTTTATTTTCCTGCAGCTACCACTAGGGGAAGCTCAGTGCATACATATTTTATGGCTTTCCATGGTAACTGTATACATTCAATTATCTGCGCTTTCCCTATTTAGACAGCTAGTTTTCTCATGTACTGAAGTGAATTGGGGCATGTAGAGCTGTTTTGGGGATATTCATGAATACATGTGTGGAGTAAATACATTTAAAAAATTGCTGTTAAAAAAGCACTAGTTCCACTTTTTTCTAAAATACAAGTAAGATAAAGTTTGCAGGGCTTCAGAGTCTTTTGGAATGTAACTGGTATTTTAAGATTGTACCACACAATGCCCAGAAGAGAGGCATGGATGTACTGCTTTCATGGTGCATACATATTCACATCGCTGCCCATATTTTATAAAATTATGGTGAAAATGAATGACTACCCATTGACTTTAAAGGGATTGTCTCGCTACAGCATTTGGCAGCCTTTTCTGCTGGTTGCTAAGCACAGCTTGTGAAATGGAGGGGCGTGTTTCTCCTCCCAGCAGGGAGTATCTTAACTCTCTGCAGAAACAACCCCACACTGTGTGCATGGTCTTGATGATTCATTCCGTGTCAGCTGGGGGAAGGGAGAGGTTCTCAGCTTGTCCAAGACTAAGGCTATGTGCATACAGCAAATGACAAAATTGCATCCAAAATATGATGGCATTTCAGTATTTGCTGTGTAAACATAGGCTAAAGAGTCATTGGAAGTGAAAAGCTAAGTGTTACACTCGATATTGTATATCTAAATTTCTCACTCTACATACTTTGTAACTTGAAAGGGCATTTGACATTCAGGACTATCTGAAAGATGGGTGCTTTTTTTTTCTCTGTCTCTCTCTCTCACATAGTGTTATATCCTGCAGATTATTACACCTCTGACCTCTACAGATTTGCAGCACAAAACTATATGGTATATCTGTTTGTGTTTACATGGAACTGCACATCCGTCTCACCAGTGTTTTACGTGAGACTGTGTCACAAACGTTTTTTCTGTCTCACCAGTGTTTTATGTGAGACTCTGTCACAAATGTTTTTTCTGTGGGACTGCACAGTACAGCTGTTTTCTCTCTCTGTTTGTGATTTAAGTGAGACTAAACATCTGTGCCACAAAAGTGTTTAACGTGGGACTGCACAGTACAGCTGTGTTCTCTCGGTTTGTGCTCTATGTGGGCCAGCGCATCTGTGTCACAAAAGTGATTTATGTGGGACTGCACAGTGCAGCTGTGTTCTCTCTGTTTTTGATTTATGTGGGACTGTGCATCTATCTCACAAAAGCTCTCTCTCTCGTCCCTGCACTATGCTGCTACAACATGCTATGCGCGCTCCCGACTGTGATCTGTGAACTAAGCGGCATTGACATACTGTGCGCATTAGATGGGCGTAACACGACCTGGGCTTCAACACAGTTGCTATGCACACACAAATCTGGTCCGTTCTCATAAACTATTACACTTGCTAATGGTATCCTAGGGCAAAAATGCTGACATTTTTATTCCCCTCATGTTAAGCTATAATCTTTGTAGTGAGACAACCTCTTTAAACCTTTGGGCGGTCAACATACAGTATAACTCTGCACAGAAGATCTAAAACAGGGGTGTCAAACTCAAATTCATAGTGAGACAAAATTAAAAACGTGGACAATGTTGTGGGCCAACTTTGATGTTTATTGAAAAAAAAGACTCACAATTGCTGAAGTTTTTCCATCTCATCAGATATAACACTGAGGAACATAAGGAAAGAATCTTAAATTTTGCTTAAACTTTGAGAATTGGTAAAATTTTCCTAGCTGAGTTTTATGGGTGATCAATATTATGCTTTCATCTTCTATATTTACAGCCTGATCCCAATTGGTTAATAGTCTTTACGACTGAATGGTCCAATGAGTCAGACTGAGGGTTAGTAAAGACTGTGCAGCTGTGAGTGTTTTACCCTCTACTGTGCTGCTAAGGCATGACAGAACCCTGTCTTTTCCCTGAAGGGCTCTCTTCCCACCTTAAAGGAGTTGTCTCACTACATGCTTTCAGCCTACTTAAAAAATCCTATGCTGCCAGACACACTGAATTCAGGGGTGTGCTTCTTGTCTGCCTCTTCTCCTCCCCCTTCCCCTCAGCACACAGACAGCTCTCCTCCTCTGACTGCAGTAACTTCTTTACAGCAGGGGGAGGGCGAGGGGGTTTGCTGCCAGAGTTAACCCTGTGTGTGCCTGCCTAGATCTGCTGCTCACTTCTGGATCAGCTGCACTGTCAGCCCCACAGAGTCAGGAGACAGCAGGGAGAGGGCTGATCTATGAGTGTGGAGAGGTCTGTGAAGCTGTGTATGCTAATAGCAGAGCAGGGGGGATGCAAGTGTTCCTATACCCCCTGCTTAGCATACAAATCTCCATGGACTTCTCAAGCAACAACAAACAAACACTGTCAGAACCGACACAGGGCAGCGGTGAAGTGAGTTACTATAATCACGATGTGCCACTAATACAGCAGAGCAGGGAGGGATATGAACCGTTCACATGCCCCCCTGATCTGTTCGATTAGTATAGTCAAAGCTCCACAGACACATCATGATTATAGTAACACACTTCACTGCTGTCACATCGTACAGACAACAGATCAGCCTCACCTCTGCTCTCCTCAATCTGTGTAGAGAGCAGGAGGGAGAAGGTCACACACAGGGTTAATTCACACAGACACAGAAGCCAGAGCCCTCCCCCTCCCTTCCCTACAGAAGCATACTGTGCGGGAGGGGTTCTGTACTCCGACCTGTATTCAGAAGCTGATGAGTCACCAGCACTGACAGCCAGTGAGATAAAAATCAACAGGTCGGCTGCTATAGTGATTTCAGGAGCTGATGCACTACTACTACCAGGGATAACTCAAAATCAGTAGGACATTTGTAATGAACATATATTTCAAAGCTGCTTGTTTTTTAAAAATCGTTTAATTAAAACCCAATCATTGTAGCGAGACAACCCCTTTAAGTCCTTGTACGCTCTTAAGACCAGAGAAACAGTCCGATACCCAATTTATTTGTACTGACTGCAGTCCGTTAACTCACTGTGCCCAGTGGTCTTCACAGTCCTTGTCAGCTGTACTTTGCTGCATTTCCATTCTGAGTACCCTGCTGCTTGCAGAGATGCTGGGGCTAAGAAGGAGCTGTTGGGGTTAAGTGTTGAGACTCTGGATACCTGTTTCTCTCTGTGAGCTCCTCTTATCTGTCATCCTGCTGTCTGAGTTGTTTCTCCTGCCACATGGTCTCTCTGCTCTATACAGGGGAGAGGGGCTGAGTGAGAGTAGTGCAATGACAGCTCCTGGCTTCTTCCTCTTTTCCACTGTAAACTGCCTGGCCATTACTCATGGGCCAAATATAATTACACTGTGGGCCATATTTGGCTTTCAGGCCTGAGTTTGACACCTCTGTTTTGGAATGTCATGATTATGTAGCTACAAAAGCGGAAAGATGACAAGGATGGTTTATTACTGTCACTATTTTTCCAATCTCTGTATACACAGCGCTCCATGAACACTACATATACAAATCAACTAAAAGCCTTCAGGCCTCCTGCTTCCTAGCCCTGGCAGTCATGTGATTGAAGGGCACTGGTAGATGCAGATATTGCTTGGTCTTAACAGATCCAGATTAGCTCTGTAGTTCATTCAGGGGGCTGGAATATTAGCTGTGGAGCTAATATTTCCACCTCGGTTACCGAGGAAATGAAAAACAAAAAAATTCAGTGAAAGTGCAAACCCAAGCGTCTTTTTCTGACTTTGTGGGATGCACAATATGTAAAATAAATTTAAAAAAATCAATCAACAAGGATCCTAAAACCATAAATCACGTACAAAAAAATGTCAATAATGGAAAAAGTGACACAATTACAAAACTAATTTTAGTGCCACTTTTTGTTATTAAAAAGTAAAACAAGTTTTTCCTGATATTATTTAAAAAAAATATTCTAATTAAAAATGGCATTAAAATAAAACCTTATGTATCATGGGAAAAAAGTGGAAAAAGTAGTGTAAACAAACATGAGAAAGAATCCCTCGAGCACTAAGCAAAGGGGGACATGACTATGGCATAGTCTAGTTTTATAACTGCTGTGTTTATAGTTGTATACATTTAAGCAAGGGTGGTTCAGCTGTAAGTGTAAGCAGTATGTCCATGCATAGTGTTTTTTTCTGTGAGGAGCATTAAGCAAAGGGGGACATGTCTTTCAGGCCTTATAGCGCCTGCATAGTCCTGTAGCTGCTAGCTGAAGAGTAGTATGGATAGAAGCAAGGGAAGGAGTATAATGTGCATAGTGTTTTACTGTGAGGAGGATGGAGGTTAGCGGATCCTCCCTCTCTTTCTCTCAACAGAAGAACTGGATGAAACATTTCCATCCTACCTGCCCTACTTTAACCACTTACCTCCGCAGCCAGTTTTGACCTCCGTGACAGAGCTCCATTTATGAACTCTGACATGTGACTTTATGTGACAATAACTTTTTTATACTTGCATACTTATATACATGTATCCTCTTTATATGTACCTATCCATGTGATTCAGAGTTTGTCTTCTTGTAACACATTGTGCTTTCACCCCTTAACGACCATACGTCCCGGTCGTTTGGGGGTTCACGCACCTGGACGTATGGATACGTCCTGAGGATCGAGCGAACTCTAAAGCAGAGTTCGCGCGCTCGACGCGGGGTGTCAGCTGTATATTACAGCTGACATCCTGCAGTGTCAGCCCCCGACTCGAGATCGCTCCGGGGGGGGGGGGGGGCATTAACCTCTTAATTATCGCGACGATCGGGTCGCAATAACTAAGGGAGACGCAGGAGGAGATTGCTCCTCCTGCTTCTGTCGGCGGCAGCAGCGCACGGATCGGGCGATCCGTGCAGCTCCTGCCCTCTGACAGACAGCACGGAAGGCAGAGAATGCCTTCCGGGTTGTCTGTGACATCATGATGCCCAGCCGTGCCCTGTGGGCATGACCCGGCATCGTGACTGACAGATGTCATAGCAACAAGCTATGCACTGATTCCTATTGAATGAGAGATCTAAAGATCTCTCATTCAAATCCCCTATGGGGAAAAGTAAAATAAAAATGTGAAAAAGTGAAAAAAAGTAAAAAAAAGTGAAAAACAAGTAAAACACAAACACGAAAAATAAAATAAAAATACGTACACCGCCCTTTTCCCCTTTACAAACGGCAATCGCCCCAAAAAAGATCAAAAATAAATAAAGTACCCATATTTGGTATCGCCGCGTGCGTAACGACCTGCCCTATAAATCTGTCATGTTAATTATCCCGTACGGTGAACGTCGTAAAAAAACAAAAACAAAACCAATCACAGAATTAAGATTATTGTTCATCCCGCAGCACATAAAATGGAATAAAAAGCGATCAAAAACTCCTAGAAACGCCAAAGTTGTACCAATTAAAACGTCAGTTCATCCCGCAAAAAAAAAAGTCCTTATACAGCTCTGTATACGGAAAAATAAAAAATGTATAGCTCTCAGAAGATAGTGATGCATAAATATTGTTTTACACACTAAAAACACTTTTCTCTTTTTTTTAAAGTGCTTCAATATAAAAAAACTATATAATAGGGTATCGCCATAATCGTAGCGACCCAAAGAGTAAAGCTAACTTATCACGGATACTGCACGGTGAGCCCTGTTAAAAAATAAAAATAAAAAACACTACTAGGATTGCAGTATTTTCTTCACCCTGGCCTCCAAAAAATGGATTTAAAAGCGATCAAAAAGCCTTGTCCCCCCAAAAATGATACTAATAAAAAAGTCAACTCATCTCGCAAAAAACAAGTCCCTACACAGCTCCAAGCACAGAAAAATTTAAAAGTTATGGCTCTCAGACTATGGCGATGCAAAAACGTATTTTCCTGGTTGAATAAAAGTGTTTTTTATTGTATAAAAGCAGTAAAACATAAAAAAAATATACAAATTGGGTATCGGTGTAATCGTATTGACCTGCTGAGTAAAGCTACCATGTCATATATACCGTACAGTGACCGCTATAAAAAATAACAATAAAAAAACACTACCAAGATTGCTGTATTTTGTTCAAAACAAAAAGTGAACATAGCATCATATGCACCCCATAATGGTACCAATAAAAACTTCAACTCATCCCGCAAAAAACAAGCCCATACACAGCTCTGCACACAGCAAAATAAAAAAGTTATGGCTGTCAGAATAGGACAACATAAAAACGCAATTTTTTATAGACGTATTTCTACTGTGTAAAAGTAATAAAACAGAAAAAACTATATAAAATCTATATCATTGTAATTGTACCGACCTCCATAGTAAAGTTATCACATCATTTACACTGCACGGCGAATGCTGTAAAATTGAAACTCAAAAAACAATGACCGAACTGCGTTTTTCCCTCCATTTTCATTGCCCAATGCTAAAAAAAAACTATGGAACACCTGTGCATCCAAAATGCACAGTACACCCCTAGATGAGATCCCTGATGGGTGTTGAATCCAAAATGGGGAGACTTCTGGAAGGTTTCACCTGTTCTGCTACTTTGGGGGCTTTGCAAATGCGACATGGCCCCACCAAAATCTGCGTTCCAAAAGCCAAATAGCGCTCCCTCCCTTATACGCCCTGCCATGCGCCCAAACAGCAGTTTACACCCACATGTAGGGTATTGCCGAACTTGGAAGAAATTGCTTAACAAAGTTTTAGGGTTCTTTTTTTCCAGGATTCCTTGTATATATGAAACATTTTAAGCTAAAATTGCAGATTATTGAAAAAAATTTTTTTTTTAATTTTCACAGCCTTATGCTAAAAAAAATTTGTGAATCACCTGTGGGGTCTATATACTCAAGGCACCCCTGGATATATTCCTTAAGGGGTGTAGTTTCCAATATGCGGTCTATTTAGGGATGTTTATTAAGTTTTAGCACCTTAGTGTGTCCCCAAACCTGAAATGGCGCCTAAATAAAATCGTATTGAAAATGAGACCCCAGAGTATAGTAGGTGCTCCTCCTATTCTGGGGCTTATGGGTGAGCCAAATAATGCACTAGGGCCACATATGGGATATCTCTAAAAATGGCAGAATCTGGGGAATTGATATTAAGTTGCATTTACCTAGTCACATTTACCGTATTCCAGTGAATAATGGATAAATATTGAAAATCTGCAAAAAAAGTGAAATCTTGAAATTTCACTTCCACTTTGCTTTAATTTCTGTGAAATATCTGAAGGGTTATCAAACTTCCTAAATAGTGTTGTAAATACGTTAAGGGGTCTAGTTTCTCAGATGGCGTCACTTATGGGGGTATCTAACATGCAGGCCCCTCAAAGCCACGTCAGAACTGGAGTGGTCCCTAAAAAATGTATATTGCAAATTTTCTTGAAAATGTGAGAAATTACTACTAAATTTCTAAGCCCTCTAATGTCGTAAAAAAAAAAAAAGACATTTAAAAAATGATGCCAACCTATAGTGGACATATGGTAGATGCTAGTTATAAACTATTTTGTGGTGAATAATTATCTGTCTTGCACGCAGAAATTTTGCAACTTTCAAAATCGCTAATTTTTCCAAATTTTCATGAAATTTTGATATTTTTCACAAACAAACAAGGATTGTATGGATAAAAATTTCTTACTAACAAAGCACAATGTGTCACGAGAAAACAATCTCTGAATCACATGAATAGGTGAAAGTGTCAAAAAGATATTCTCACATAAATTGACACAAATATAGGGCTGTGTCAGGAAGGTCAAAACAGGCTGGGTCCTTAAGGGGTTAAATTAGTAATAAATTAGTAATACATTTAGGTCCATAAATCCTTTATTTGTGAACAATATCAAAATGCAAAAATTTTGAAATATTGGCAATTTTCAAAGTTCAAACATTTCTGCTTTTTACTGCCCAGCACAAAGGCTGCTGAGACCTGTGTGATGACTTTACTCACTGCTATCACATAAAACAAACAGCAGGGGGGAGAATTGTTTACAGGTTGGTTACTGAGGGAACTGAAACAGCCAGGGAGGTCATAAATTCACTTGTATCTCCTTAAGAAAAACAGATGAGCAAAGCAATATATTTGGAAAATGTCTTTATTTTGTGTTCCCTACAATTTGAAAGTTATTGTTTGTAGCGAGACAACCCCTTTAACTTTTTTATTTTTCTGTATACAGAGCTGAGTAATGTCTTTCTATGCAGTATGAACTGATGTTTTCATTTGGTACCATTTTGTCATTTTTACGACTTTTTGAATGCTTTTTAATGCATTTTATGTGCTGCAGGATGAACGAAAAATTGCAATTCTGTGACTTTTTTTGTTTTTTTTATGGTGTTTACTGTGCGGGTTGAATAATGTGACAGATTTATAGGCTAGGTCATTATACACACAGTGATACCAAATATGCTTACTTTATTTATTTTTTATCTTATTGGGGGCGATTGGCGTTTGTAGATAGGAAAAGGGTGGTATATGTGTTTTTATTTTATTTTTTGTTTGAGTTTTACTTTTTTTTACTGTTTTTTCACTTTCTCGCTTTTTTTGTTTACTTTTCCCTATAGGGGACCTGTATGGAGAACAGTACACAGCAGAATTGCTGTGTACTGATCTCCATAGCAACTGTCAATCACTATGCCCGGCCATGCCTACAGAACACAGCAGGGCATAGTGACGTCACAGACAGCCCCAAAAGTCTTTGTTAGACTTCCAAGGCTGTCAGATAAGCATTAGCAGCCACAATCACACCGCAGATGTCTACTACCTATTACTAGAGATGAGCGATCAGTAAAAAGTTCTAGTTCAATTAGAACCTCGAACTTTAGTGTGTTCAGTTCGAGCTTCTATTCGAAATAGAACTCGAACTCAAACCCCATTAAAGTCAATGGGAGAAGATGTTATGGATAATTTTTATACCTATGCAGGTGAGGAGAAGCTGTAATTACCATCCATAACAGTAAACTGGATACATGGAACAACTTCATGAAGAAAATTTGGCTCTAAGAGTGACAGAAAAAATTGAGAGGCTAAAATACTTAATTCCTTTCAATGGCTAACTGAAAAGATGAGGACAGCTTGCAAACAGGGGCGTAGCTATAGAAGGTGCAGCGGTAGCAACTGCTATGGGGCCCTGCATTCTGAGGGGTTCTAAAGCCCCTTTGACACATAGGAGATTTGGAGACGGTGTGTTATATAATTACTAAACCCCAAAAACTGAACTTTTGGGCACTGAGTATGATTTAGCTAATCCAAGCACTCTGTATAACATATATCCATGTATATGAGAGTTAGGTGTTATGTGAGCCTGCAAATGTCGCCAAATAACAGCTTCTGGGTGTGGGAAAGATGCAGCCAGCAATACCAAACTCCTTAACTATTGATGTCTATGGAGAGGAAAATACTTTCTAACTAAGTGCAGTCTGTACAGTACAGAGAGTGAGCTGAAAATGGCATTCACAAGGCAATACAGTGAAATATTTATAACATGGTCATTTGATTTTAGCAGCCAATGACAACCCTACACCTCAGCGCTGACGTTTTTGACTTCTCTGTGCTCTGCACTGATTGGATGGCCGCCAAAAGTGTTGAAAGGTGATTGGATGACCCCCAAAAGGACAGAAAGCCGCTGAAAAGGAAACTGAAAATAGCGTGTCAAACTAGAACTAGAACTTTACTCACACGAACAGTAAAATGTTTGGTTCGGTTCGAGTTCTAAAAATTCAAGAAGTTCTACTAGAACTTAACTTTTCTAGAATGGTTTGATCAACACTAGCTATTACCTGTATAGTGATACCTGTTTTTTTGTATTTCTTGTTTCTTCATAGTACCTCTATATATATGGTATCAAATACAGCTTCATTATGACTTTGATGAGTTACATTTTGGTATAATCCTTCTAAGACCAAGGGAAGGGCAATCCTTCAGCCTTGGTTACCTAGAGTTTTACTTCACATGGGTTTTTTCCTTTCCTGAATACTATTGAATAACTTTTCGTCAGTTGGGATTTGCTATGTTTTACTATGTTTTGCCTCTTTTTATAGGTTTTTTTGCCTGCACATTTTTAGTTGTGTAAGTTATATGTTGGTAGTATTATAGTAAGTAGTCAAAAAGAAAAATAAATCTAAAAAATAAATAATAATAAACAGTGGTTAAGCACAGGAGTAGGGTCATTGATGCCTCTAAAGTGTGCTGACTTTGTTAGAATAGCAAGTCAGAGCGTGCTGCACCTTTACTGCTGCCTGGCCGGGTGCATACAAAATTTACCTGTTTATGTGTATTTATCCCAGAGTTTATTAGTTTGGGTTGTATTAGGTGGAGTGAAGGTTCATGCCATATCCAGAAGTCATGTATTATAATTAGAGATGAGCGAATTGATTCTAATGAAGTGGAATTCGTTTAGAATTTCAGGAAAACTTAGATTCTGAATATAGTCGAAGTTTGGGGTGATTCGCGGAAACGAAGCGAGTTTTTAATTGATAAAATGGCTGCGAGCACATGGCGTTACATGGGGCAAAGAAGTCTGGGAGGAAGAAAGGCGTAGCCTACATGACATGTGCAGAGATGAAGCCAATCAGATTCTGTGACGTCACCGCACTATATAAGTCCGGGCGCGACGCTGGCAGTTCACACCGCTCTCACTGTACTGTGTAGGGAAGCTGCTGCTGCTCATAATAGCTCATACTAAAGAACTCACTTTTAAAAAGCGATTTTTGGGGGGAGTCTCAGCTTGTCTCAGAGACTGCTTCTCTTACGTTATAATTCTGATTTTGTGAGGTATTGGATCTGAAGTCCAGTGTGCGTCCAATGCAGCTGCATATACATTTTAATGCTATATGCTTACAGCACATTGAATATCCAAGGGTTATCTAAGCCTGTTCCTGTTGTATTCAGTTAAAGAAGCAGCGTTTTTACAATCCAAATACCACTTCATTTTTGGTTGCTCATTTATTTTGCGCAATTTAGATCCAGGGGTTAATTAAGCGTTGTTCTGCTGTTGTGGTCACTAAAAGAAACGGTTGTTTTTTCAAACCCAAAGAGGAAATTTTGGCTGTAGCATAATTCATATCCGAAGGTTAATTACGAGTTTTTCTGTTGTTGTGTTCCGTAAAATACACGCCGTTTAACACGCTACAAAGCTGGTAATTGTTGGCAGCACATTTCTTTTGCACAATTTACATCCAAGGGTTAACTGAGTATTTTTCTGCAGTTGTACTTAGTAAAAGAAATGTTCTTTTTCACCGCCAAAGGAAAAATTCTGTAGCATAATTCATATCCGAAGGTTAATTAAGCCTGCTTGTGCTTTTATATTCAGTAAAATACACAGTGTTTTTAAACGGCACATACAAGTAAATTTTTCCTGGCCATTTATGGAGCGCAATTTATATCCAAGGGTTACCCAAGCTTGTTAGTGGGTTCGTTTGGAGTCAAATACAGGATGTGTATTTATCATATACAGATATCTTCATTAAACAGAGTCTCTACAATTTAAAACAAACAGTATGTCAGACGGAGAGGTGGCAGGCTCTTCACATGCGAGTGGCAGTGGCACAAACATTCCTGGAGCAGGCACAGGTCGCAGCACAACAAGGGGATGTCGCAGCAGGGGTCACTCGGTGAGGCCACAACTGCCGCTGTCATCTAGCGGCTGTGTGTTATTCAGCAACCCAATGGTTCTTGATTGGATGACTAGGTTCATCCACTTCCTCCCAGATGACATCTGACAACCCACCCAAGAGTCGGGGGGAAAAGTCAGACACAACCTTTTTTTTGGCAGGGCCCCCAGGAGGGGTCGGGGCCCCCCCCCCCCCCCCCCCTGTCCTCAACCCCACCTCTGTCCCACCCGGTTCCCTCAGCTAAAGTCAAACTATGTGGTCGGGGCTCAGCGCCACTTACAGTGAGGATAAAACAATTTGGGGAGGGCAGTCAGCAGCTACTGGCAGCGAAGAAAGGGGGCCCCAATATCCCCTGTTTTTTGCAGTAGGCGGCAAATTTAAGTGGGGAGATGGCATGGGAGCATTTATGAGGGGTCAGCCTCTGCATACCAAGCCCGGTGACGAGGACAGCATGACGATAAAACACAAATGAGATGATGACCCGCCAACTTGGGAGCGGGGTGAAGAAAGGGTTCATCTCATCGGGAGAAGAGGGCGTTAGCTTGGTTCAGGCAGCGGGCCGCAGCAAGGGGGTTGTGGGGCCTTTGAGTCGCGGGTTAAACACAGTGTGAGGAGGCCCAAGCGGCCCGTGGTAGAAATCCCGTTCGCGGGTCCAAAAAGTAGCGGACAGGGCTCAGGGGAGGCAGCCGGGGTAGTAGTCACTAGTGCAGCCTTTGGCGGTAAAATCAGCTATCGGGGTTGGCAGTTTTTTTGCTAAAACCCCGGGGGACCGAAAATGGGTATATGTAGAATCTGTGGGCAGAAAGTGAACGTGGCCGGGGAGCTAACTTTTGGCCCCAAAACCAGGGCCCCGGGTCAAACATTTTTAGGTCACCACCCGGTGGCCTGGGAGAAACGTGGCTCAGATGGGGTGGTCCCACCTGCCCCCAACCATTGCAGCCAGTCAGGCTCCCCACCCTGCAAAAAGGGAGCTGTTTCTTTTTGCCATTTTTTCCCGGGGTCCAGATGCACTTCCCACCCCCATTTTTAAAAGATCCGCTGGACTCGGGAGCCAAAGGGATATTGGCCGAAAACTTGCCGAGTTTGCGGGGAGAAACCTGTCCTGCCCGGGCCAGTAGGTGGCATCAGAGCGGGTATTCAGTGGGCGGGGGCCATCGTTCCCCAAAAAAACCCCCTTTGGTCCGGGGGAAATATGGAATGACTGACCTTTGTCAAATAATCAGGCGTGGATCGGCCAGGATTCCACACCCCAAATGCCTTAGAAGCAGTTTTAAAATCAGCCAGACGCCTCACCCAAAACTGTGAGAAATGAGTCTGGATTAAAACTACCTCCCTTCAGCCACTATTTGATGTGCCCCCTCTGTGCCACACATCGCTAAAAGTTTCCCCCATCTGCCAAAACCATCTTTCCGGGACGGGTATTGCCCCCCAACCCTCCACCCTCTGTCATTGTGCCCCTCATACCTTATGCTGTGCTGGGCGCCGGCCCTCTCACTGTTCATTGTGCCAATCTTGACCCCCATGTGCTGCTGTGGCTGCTGCCCGGGCACCCCCACACCTGTCATTGTGCCGCGGGCTGCCTCATGCTGCTGCGTGGCTCTCGTGACCTTACCTGTCATTGTGCCACTTTACTTCAAAGCTGTGTGTGGCTGCTGCCGTGACCTACCCACTTGTCATTTGCCTTGCTACCTCATGCTGCACTGTTCCCTGCCATCAACTCCACCCTTTTGTCATTTTGCACTCTTGGCTACTCCTGTTTTGCCCTCCACGTGGTCATTGGCCACCTCCACACCTTTTTCATTGTGCCATGTCTGACCCATTTCTGCCTTGGCCGGGTCCGGGACCTACACTGTTCATTGTGCCCTCTGGGCCACTCCTGTTTTTGCCCCCTCCAGAAAGTCATTGTGCCACTGTCTGACCTCATGCTGTGCTGCCGTGACCCCCACATTGTGTCATTTTACCACCCCGTGGGCCTACCTGTTTTTGACTCCAAATGTATTTTGCCCCTGTTGCCTCAGCTGCTGCTGTGGCGCCCGCCGTCACCTCTACATCTGTCATTTTCCATTTGTGGGCCCCCCCTGTTTTTGCCACCTCCCGAATGTCATTTTGCCACTTCTGACCTCTGTTGCTGTGGGCTGCCGCCACGCTCTGCAATGATGTTGCCCCCTGAGCCTCAGCTTGTTTTTTTTCCGCTGTCGCTGCCTGACTTTATCAGGCTACAAATTCCCCTTAGTTTTTTGGGCAGTTTTGCCCTCTTAAGCGCCCGGGGAAATTTTTTAGAGCGATTCTAAAGCGGCGGCAGTCAGTGCGTGTCATAAAAACACAACATTGTATGAAAACCCAAAACCAAGCTCCCTCTGCATATTTAAGCATGGCACAACTTTTTACAGACCCCCGCATGCTCTGTCGCCGGAAAGGCTGTTTTTTAAAGAGATTCGTCCCCAAGTAATTCGGGCCGAAAAGAATTTTGTTGAAAAATTTGCGAAGGCGGGAAACAAATTTTTTAAAAATTAGCCCAACTCTAAAATTTTAAATTTTTAAACCCCGTGTACTTAAAAAAAAAGCATTAACCAACTGTTCATTAGAATTGAGGAAATTGATTGTGGAACATGAAGCTGAAAACTTAGAACAGTTGGCAAATGATATTTCACAAGCAGAGACTGATCTTGCACAATTTAAAGAACATGAAGATTATGCTTCCAAATCACAAAGCATCCAAAACACAATCTCTGAAGTAGCATCTTCTATTATGGCAGTTAAAAAACATACATTTGAGTAGGACACTTTGGACTATGAGACCTACCAAGTTTATACCTGGAATAAACAACTTTCATCTTTAGGTACCCCTAAGTCCATTTTGAAAAAAATAATATATGTAAATATATAGAGTTCGGAGCTTTAAAGAAAATCCCAAACAAGTGAGTTTCAATCAGGCTCTTCTATGGCCTCTGGATTGTCTTTGGATCAAGTGAGTGTAATTTCAGATTCCGACTCACCAAGTACTTCAACAGCTTCTATCTCTCAAGCAAAAAACAGTGTAGAAGAAGAGGTTGACGCAAGCATAAAAAGCCTCTTCAAAATGAAAACTCGTCAAAACAAAATAATGGTTGATGTAGGCATTGATGTACTAAATTTATTGGACACAGAATTAACACCATCTCAAGTGAATGTACTTAAACTTGGCATTCATTTTGTTATTAAAAAACAATTTGACCTTTTTTCAACCATTAAAAGTGTTAACCATCTCATTCGGAACTTAACAGTCAAAAGGCACTTTGACGTGCAGACCTCAGACACACCTCAGTCCTATTCGCTGATAGCTAATGAATTTACAAGGCTACATTTTTTAGATCAAAATGTACTTCTGCAACTCCAAGAATTGGATACATCTAATCAAGCCAATAAAAGGCTAATCCCATGTCCCAAATGGTAACTATTGGTAGTTCATTACCAATAATTATCAGTTACCAATTTATTACATATCTCCTGTTATGTCAGATTTTCCTTGTTTGTATACCACCTTGTGAGCACGATTACAGTGTATTTGGTTTATCTATATGCATACATTCTTTAACCATTAGGTAGTCATATTATACATTGTGTTTCATTACGTTATACTTTTGATCTGGCTGCTTGTCATATGTCGGTTAATGCATGCCTTCTTTTTCGTACTGTATGTAATATCTCAGTTACTGCGCATGCTCTCATATGCCAGTTCCAGTAACAAACCATTTTCTTTTAAGCGCATGCCAAATGGCCCTTTTCGGCCGGCAGGC